>JANTCA010015789.1:0-25477 GCA_024741275.1 Chironex yamaguchii | reverse complement strand
AGCCGACGGGGCTCGAACTTGCAATCCTCAGACTCAAAAGCCAACACTCAAACCTCCGTGCCATCACGGCACAAAGGCTTGGCGAAGGACTTTCAAAGTCCTTGGTATTGGAGACGAAACCCGGCGGTGGGTAAGGGGAAATTCATTAATTTTTTCTGTGTTTCGGCTTAAGCCTTCATATATATATATATAAGCTACTTATATAGTTGTTACAGACTAGAGTGCATATAGAATATTTTTGTACCTTCGAGTTGAGTACATCTTTTATAATGATGAAGACGACGTTTCACTTATTTTTCAATCAAAGGACATCCTTTAACTCTTCGTCATATTTCCTCGCTTGAAGCAAAGTTACTACTCATCTTACAATATATTGCAAAAACAATTTTGAACCAACGTTACTGAAAGTATAATGTTATTGTCTTTACATGAACATTTACATTTAATACATATAAAAACGTAAACTTATAATTTTATCTCTTCTAGGCTGGACAATCCTGTATCGTTAGAAACTTGAGAAATTTTTTCGTTTCCACACTTTAAAGAAATTCTAGTAGAATTCCTCAAATTCTGGCTTTCGCTGTTTTTTATTACAACTTGGATATCCCATCAACCACTGCGAAGATAAAGAATGAGCAATGTCACCAAATTACTTCTTTTTAACAGTAGTAACATTTTAAACGGTTCCCCAAGGAATCTTGAGAAACAAATATATAGTGAATTTGCCAATGCACTTTTAATTCTCCAAATGATCTTGTGGACAGTTCTTGCAAGCAAAAGTGTGTTCCTGAATTTTACTTCCATTCTTACGATAGTAAAAGTTCAACGAGCGAAATCAGAATATCATATCTTACTAATTTCAGTTTTTGCTGCAGACTTTCTCATTGGATTTATAACAATGCCTTGTATGGTGTATGCTCTTGCCTCTAGGGCTAAGAAAACATTTCGAAAGTTTAACTTGTTCTTTGCCAGAGTGTTTACTTTAGCCAGTATGAATTCACTCTTATTCATTGCCTATCACCGCTATGCTGTTATTTCGAACATACAAGAACTTCGACATGTAATAAGGGGTCAGAAAGTGGCCTGCTGGATTGTATTGTCATGGCTTGTAGCAATTATTATATCATGGATTCAGGAATTCGGGCGCATTTCTTACAGTTATCTCTTGATATTTGCCACTGACATTGCTATTATTGGTCTTCTACATATTTTAAGCATTCGTAAATTAAAACGACAAGCACTCCGCAATGTCATGGGGAGACGGAGCCATGTGTTACGACTTCAAATGCAGCGAGCAATACGGATCATTCAGATGATGGCATTGTCCATCGCCGGTCTTTCTATATTTGGACTGCTTCGTCTAATTTCCTCGAGGTTTGTGAAAGTCGACAGTGACGTTATAACGATATTGCTGGATTTTTGTGGACGGTTGACAACAATAAGTTCGCTGTTGGATCCAATCATATACCTATGGTACGACATTGATGCACGCCATTATTTACGAAGTTTACTTCGACGTTTAAAATGATGAACTTTTTGAGGGACGCAGTTGATATGGAGATGTAGGTTGAAATACAATTAAAGTCAAGTTAGTCAACAAAAGAGGCACTTACTGTCACTTTTGATGCCTAAGCTCGCTTCGGAATGTCTGCAATATTGCAGAATTCGTACTTTCTCTCTGTTTGGTTTAGGAAATATTGGGAAACCGTTTGAACTAAATTTTACCATTAACCGATGTCAAAACTGCATAATCGTTAGAAAGCATATTATCATAACGATAACTACTTTTATGATTCAGACTTAAAAAGCTGAAATCACACTACAAGCGTTCTTACAGCAATTCCTCGCAAAACTTTAAAATTGATACAAGCAATCTGCAAATTAAGGCTTACGGAAACAAATGTTCTTATAACGAGGATAGCAGTGCACTGCGTATTATCAGAGGCCACAAGAAGGACTGTTGTTATTGCAGGCTACTCTGCTGCAGCAATTAGCAGCCTGCATGTCGTCTGTAGTAAAAACTAACTGTGAAATATACTTGGTTGACGTTTTGGGTATGTCATTGTTAATGACACCTCGTAGTCAAAGTTCCTTCCAACACCATTTTGATGTATTGGGCGGTACCCATCTCCGTTTCCATTGCCTTTCAAGCTCACAGCTGAACAAGCACAGTGAATACTACAGTAGAAGGCTAGGCCATTGGTAGCATTGTATTTAACTTTCATATTCTATCCTGTAAGCGCTGAGTGCAAAGAAGGATAGCATACTATACCATTATGTATCCTTTTTAGAAGTCTTTAGCATAAATTGCATGTGGATTCGAACCCACAATTTACCACTTGCATAGCCAACACTCTGCGGCTACTCTATTGCTGAGATCGATTACACCTCGACGGCGCTAATCAATTTCATCTAAATGCCCTTTTGACTTTACCTTCAAGGCCTCAAACTACGTTCATCAAAACAAAACATTTATTCTTTTGTATCTAGCTCGACATATTTAACTTAAAGACGTGTCTTGAAAATCTTTGTTTTTCTTTCTCTTAATCACTGGATTTGTGTACACTTTACAAATTCTACATATATTTCAAGCAAATGCAGAGTTCATTTCTGACCAAATTTTTACTGTCTCCTACAGATGAGTCATTTTGGTTTGATCAACGCTTTCATGAGTTGTGTGGTACACATTTGTGCCCACTGTTGCTACGTATATGAGTATGTCAATAGTTTACTAGAGTTTTCTACCCATGCTACTTAGGAAAAACGACCCTTAACGCAAACCTGCCAGCAAGTGTCCTAAAATTAAGCCAGTTGGTATTACTGAAAATTTTTCGATAGTCCATCACTGTGGACAACACTTATTGCAGTACAAAATTAATTGAATCGTTGAATTGTTATCTGACCTATATACGACGGACGTACATCCGAAATTCCTGGAACCTGCAACTATATGCTCATTCAGCTCTGTTCGATTTGCTTCATTATCTGGATCTATGCTTGCAGTATGATTTTGTTATGACTTACTTGTTTGTCTCTGATGCAATTTTATATACTTTACATCCTTGCTTCTGATTTCGTAATTACGTTCGTTAGTTTCTCAGACCAGGTTCTTTTTTCGAAAGTGTTTGACGAATCAACATGTATTTATTGCACTGATGTAATTTGTAACTGTTAGAACGAAGGATTCTCGCGACTCTCATACTAAACCCTTGTAGTAAACGAAAATGATTTTCCTCTTCGCGGAAATCTACAATTTAGTATCAGCCGGCAAAGGCTACAAGATATTAAACAGGACCTATTAGACTTGAACACAAGTTAAAGTGAGGTGTTCAACAGGAAATAAGGAACAAATTGAGACCCTAACAAGTGCCAGATAATTATGGAGGTCAGTGTTCCTCATTCATCTCGTCAGCTACAATTCAGTCCCATTTAAATACTTGTTACAGAGGGTAGCCTTTACAAGACAAAAATGATCGTACACCACAAGTTCACCATTTCTTCTACAGCTTACAAACATATTAGCGCTCGCAAATGTCACTTTTTTCTTTGCCAATAAAATAAAAATGGTTTACATAAGATCAATTATGAAATACAAATCTCCTTACAAAATTTATGATATATAAATTACATGTCTTTTGCCTAATACGTAATTCGCGCTAAATATGATTATTTCATTTTAAAGAGGTAAGAGTAATACCTTCGACACCCCATTTTTCAATTCAAAAAATAAACATGGTTATGGGAAAGGTCGATTCTACCTGTTAAATTCCACAGTTGTTATCTATGCGACAACAGATACGACAAACTTGCAACCTAACATTCAGGGTAAACTTGCACAGACAATTGTCAATACTACTGTATGCTCTAAACAAAATGCAAAGTTCGAAATTAGCTTAGAACGATAATGGCATACGCTATGGCATTTTTCAGGTAATTTCATCTTTTGATTACCTTTCTTTCATATTTCCCATTCTTTGCAACATGAAATATCAGCGTTTACGCATACCATTGCCCTTTGATATGTGCGATTATATATAATGTTAAGCCTTATAATCGGAGATCGCTCAACAATAAAGCCATGAAAACACTCTGTAAGGCAGGGGTTAAAAATGCAACTGTTGTTCTTCCTTCGAATTAAGTTACGAGAGGCCAAAACCTGCTCAAGACAGTCACTGCAATCTGAAGAAAACTAGAACACCTTTCGTAAAACAATTGCTATTGAAAACGTTTTCTTCAAACAGGTGACAATCGCTCTTAATTGTAATAGGTAGCTTAAAATTCCTGATTGCCATTTAAGGTTTTAACATATATAATATACATACCTATATCATTTTGAGATATATGTATTTATCAAAATAATACTACTATTACTAGAATGCAAAAGTATATAAACAAATACCATGCCAAACAATAATCGCTGAATTTTACAAGGAGTCAAACCTAACATCATCAACGTACAATTCCAACGTTTACCATATGTGAAATAAAAATTTCCAAGCTTCCACGCTCATTTACCCAGTTCCTCTGTTGACGCACATTGTCCTCACGCCCCCCCCCCCTATGTCTACAAAGACGCTCTCTTTTTTAAATCAGTTTTATTCATGCCGGAAGGGAATTCTATTACCACATAAAGAGTGGAGATCATTAATTAATTATCATGTACAGAGGGTCCAGACAACACAAACTACAGTAGACTCCCGGTTATTCGAACTGGCCATTTATTCGAAATTCCCACTTATTCGAGCTAGTTCTTATTTACATTTCCATTGGTTTTCCTTAACCCTTGTAGTTTTCGTCAGTTATTCGAAGTTGCCCTTATTCGAAATTTAGTTTGTTATTTTTCGACCTCTTGAACAAAAAACGGCAGTCATTCGAAGTTTTCGAAATATCTGGACTGCCGTAGTAGTAAAAAATGATGAAATTGAAAAGGTACATATATTTTTCATTTAAAACAATGTATACAAATAATCCTGTGTAAAAGCTGAAAGGATTCTCATTCCCTTATTGCCACTTATTATGATGTTTACTGTAAGTACGTGTGTCCAAACAGGACTGACAAGGGGGTCTCACAGTTTAACGTCGAAAATTATAGTACGTCGACGTATATACCACAAATTATCAACAAAAACACATCACCATTTACAGGTCTGCTATCAACTGGTGCCTGGGAGGAGCAGCTGTAACAAAATCGTATAAAAGCATTGCAAATAGATTACCTCCGGTTCATATACAAGTTACGTGATAACGTTGATTCATTTTAGCGTGTTTTGTGCTTAAGTTATACTAAGCACAGTTTACACAATACTACACAGTCCACTATCAAACACGTTCGTGGTAAACATTCTTTTCCTGTATGCTATACCATCTAATGACTAAACTAGCACATTCTAATTCTCAATAGCATTACTGTCGTTTTTACAGATCCTTAAATAACAGAGGGTCCACCTCACCACAGTTTCCTCCATTTCACTGCCACGTGATTCTCCAACATTACATTTGAAACTCCAACCATGTCCTTCAGTCCCTCACATGGCAGACAACTTGCTTTCAAAACCAGAGTTCAAACGTAGAAGAGAATACCATAAGGTTTCTGATCCAAAAAGTAGTACTGATCACCGTACGATAAAACCACTTCTTTACATTACGGAATGCAGTGACGTAAAAGTTTGTCCTATTAACAAAAGTATACTAAAATGAGCTCACTACAAGAGGTATGTAGCTACCAGCCATCTCCACAATTAAGATATTTGCTCGGGTACTCAATAGGGGATAGAACCAGGATCTCTGTACTGCAAACCAACTCTAATCCTTTCTTAGTTATGAAACATTTGCCTAAGTGTACTAACACTGACTGGCACAACAAATAAGCTAAAAATGCATCTATTAGCTGGCGTAGGCTTTTACGTAAGTACAAGTACGTGACAAATACTATATTAAACATGTTATTGGAATGAGCCAATAAACTAGCAGGAAAGCATTTCCGTCAAGTTCTCGGATTGGCTCAACCGGTCGCTTTACAGCATTAGTTAAAAAATGTTCAGCTGGTTCAATTTTAAGTCATTTTCACTTCAGATAGGACAATGCAATGTACTACTTGCAATGGGTCGAATAACTTTAGCCTAACAAAGTAAAAAGGTTTTGGTCAAAGGACAGCTTCCAAAGGGAGAACAATTTGACGCACTCAACGAGAAGAAGATACTATTCGATAAAGAAATACAATTCCCAAATTAAGAAGCTAACTCCCAAGACTTGTCCTAATACCATGTCTCCCGTTGCTAACTTTTGATGCCGGCTCTTTGAATGCAACGTTCCTATGCAATTGACATCGAACAACTACCACAATAGATTTGCGGATTACTTCATCATTTTTGTCAATACTACAAATCATACATAATAACACACTTCGAAATATATTTCATTCATAATTTGGTTAAAAATTCTTAAATACTAAAACAAATTCAGCATTGTAGCATTTATATCATTTACAAAGCTATACTAGACATTACCATACATCCGAAGATGAGTTAACATTTGTTAAACGAACCCCTTTATGTGATGACTTGACCATCAATTTTGTAAAATACAGATCCATCCTTTTTATATCAATGAAACCAAGGAAATCTGTGTGGTAAACATGACGGTGTACATCCCTTCCTCGCTATTTCACATTTTGCCCCTGTAGCTCGTTTAAAATATTTTCACAACTATCGAATATTTGATAATCTGGATCATCTTCCATGTCATCCTCAAGAGCTACTGCAAACAGAGGATTGTTACTTGCTAGCCTCAGTTTCACAGGGAGGTCCTCCTTATTGATGGCGTAGTAAACAATCAGTCGCGGAAGAGTTTCAAACGTTCTTTGGAAGCCCTTGAATGAAAATAAAATATGTTCAGTACAATGAGCAGTCAAATCCTTATACTGAGTTAGAGATTTTCACATCATATCATTTCTGCACCGCCGGTTAGCTCAAACTAGATAGGTCCCAACTGAAATGCTAACGGGAGAAACCTTACAACATAATATGGATAGAACACTCACAATTTTATTCAATCCGAACATGCGCGATTGGAAAAACCTCATCTTACGTGGAGTACATTCTCATGGGCTTCTGGTCGGTGATTAAATTGAGCAAGAAAAATCCTAATTTTAAACATAACAACTTTATCCGTTCGCTCGAAGAGCTGACTCCCTTAACGTCTACTGCCGTAAGATACGAGCAAAATTTTGGGGTAAGCAGCGAAAACAAATACTCTATTTCAATTGCTGATGAATTCATATTTCACAAAACATATTTTGAAGAGACCATCAAGCCTTAATTAAACAGGTGTTTAAAAGACACTGAGGATAATGCCTTACCATTATCTGGTACAAGTTGCTAGGTGTTTTCTCAATCAGATAATTGGCGATTCCATCTTGCTTTATATTTTCTGGTACACGAATAGAAAGTGCATAAAATCCAGGTTGTGACTGACTATCTCTCACAAGGAAAGCCCCATCAATTTCAGCTTTAAGAATTTCTTCAGCAATCTCTCTGCAATTGAAGTATGCAAAATGTCTTGGTTCAGGAACTACCAATTATGTACGACAAAAATATAAAATGACAACAATGCTGTCAAATGTGCTTCTCGAGTCCTGTTTACAACAAGAAGACAACAGTTGCCTTAGTCTATATGCGTCCACGACTGCAAATAGTTGCTTGGAAGTACTCAGAGAAACCTTAGAGGTATGCCACGGAGAACATACTTCCAGGGTTCATATAATACTAAGCTGCTAGCAAGACATTTATCTAGAAACGTAATTGACTTAATGTGCTTGATGTTATTCTGTGCATGCAATATTTACATTATGTGGTTCACTTGAAGTCGAAGGAAAACATGGATTGGTCAATTGAATGTAAAAACACAATTAACGCCACAAAAGAACAAATTGTAGGTCGAACATCAGCAGACAGGTTATCTTCTTCTTCAAAAGGGCGGTAAAGTTACATATTTTAAAACGAAGCACCTCTTTTTTTTGAGTTACCATTGTAAGTATAAAGTTCCTTTTATTAATCATTTGGTACGGAAGTTTGCTAAAGAATGGAAGATTGCTTAAACAGTGCTATAACTATCATTGTCCAATGAAAGTCAATAACAATGTTTTAATTCAAACTGTTCTTTGCAATCCGCAGTACCCCCGTCCTAAGCTGCCTTAACCAATCACAACTTGTTATTTCTTTATCATATTGATCAAAGCACATTCACTTTCTTTGCCCGTCTCGCAAAGCAGGATGCTAGGAGAAATAAAATGAGTACTGCCGCTGGCTGGAAACGTTCCTGCCCCCAGACAGACCATAACGGTACATTCCGTGACCAAAAATCACAGAATCCCCCTAGAAAGATTCCGAAAAATACATCGTCCAATGCAAAGGACTTTTATTGTTCCACTATGAACCGTGTGAAGTGGTACTACAGTAAGATTACAAGTATCTGCAGTAGAACAGTAGGACATTATCATTTTGCTACAGGACTGTGGCAACTATCGATCATCATTAAAGAAATGAAACTCCCAATATATTTGTCAATTACTTGCACAAGGTGGTGCCACCACCTTGTAAGTGACTATCGTTGTCTACGCAAAACAGCATCAAAATACAATTGAATTATGAATCCATGTATTTGCTAAGAAGACTCATCACAAAGATGAGTTGATATAAAAATAAAACAATAAAAATACAACAAATGTATACCAAAATGCGAAAGTGATCGTATTCTTTCCTTTGTACGTAAACCTGCTTTAAATCTGCCATTACCCTACCATCTTCAAACATTTTCCAAAAATTTATAAATTACCATCGTTTCAGTACTACCTTGACAGTCCACCTTGGTACCATGCCGAATCCTGTAGTAAATCCTCATCAGTTACCAAGTTTCCAAGCTTTGCTGGGGCGCTTATTTTCCTTGGTTCTTTTAGCACATGATCCTCGTCAACTTGGCTGACATCTGAAATACCAGAGATACCATCCAAAGACTCAGTGCCTGTTGCTTCTTTACCATCCGCAAACGCGTACACTGGTTCTGTAGCTACATCAGAAACCGAAATACTTTCCAAATTCAAATGGTGGTCTGCATTAGCTAACGATTGCAACTGTGGATTACGAGCGGGCAGAGGTGGGGGGCTAGGCGTCCGCCGTCCTTGCTCAGAAGGCGACATTTGTCCCGGCAGTACACTGCGACTTGAAATCTGAGACTGTGCTCGCGCCCTTGGAGGAGAAACGTCGTGTGGCCGTATCAACTCTGGAGTGGATGAGCCTCTTTTCACTGGATGAGAATCAAAGGAGTATGCCCTTGGGCTATTGGTCGGAGATCCATACTTTCTCCGGGCACGTTCTGCATGCTCTGACAGTTCGTGACCCTTGGCTATTTCCTGCTTTGCCTTGAAAGTAAAAAAAATCGAAACGCATTTTACAAAAAAATAAGCGGACACTGTAGTCACGGCTACAAAATGTTCTAACTTGACCAGGTGAAACCATCGCATGAATTCCTTAGATGGGCACTGTTTATCTAATACCACTAAATATAGCCATTTCGTGTCAAGAAACGCACTTCAAAGATAAACAAGTACATAGATAAAAATGTAGTCAGTTTAATTTCAATTAAAAAAATATTCTCCCTGTTACAACTCAGAAGAGAAACGTGTTTCATTCACGACTGAGATTTTTAAGACGTCAAATCCGCCTTTAGAAATAAGTTTTTAAATTTAATCTAATAATTATTACCTTCAAAGCTCCGATGGATCACTTCAGTAAGCTTGTTTCCTCGTCGCGTACAATTAAAAATAGTTAGGAGACATACACACAATTTTGAAATTAGAATGAGGTTTCACGTAGTTCGAAAACTAAAATTTATTAACCAATATGAACAGTGCTGAAAACAACCAACGGCTCAAGATTTACTAGAAGCAACGAAGGCCTCTGTCGTCAGAACCCTGAACAGCAACTGAAAATTTGAAGTGTTGCTTTGGTGATGCGATTGAAGTACCTATACTGTTCAGCACAAAAACATCCATTTTAGCAGTTCAACAATTTACACGCGACAAAAACCTAACTGATTCTTTCCTGATCACAAAAGTTGTAGCGAAAACGTTTACCTAGGCCTTAACGAAACTACACAATTCACATACAAAAGTTTAAACAAAGTTGTTTCAAGAGTAGCCTTCTCAATGTCGCTTTGCAGAAAGGTTATTAATAACGTTTTAATCCTAAAACTTTTACAGATGACTTAGATCAAGTTCTGAGATACATAATCACATACCCATCTCCGCTTTCCGTCCTGCTTCATCTTGACTTTCTCTTTTTCTGCCTCATCCTCAAATGCACGGGATAACGCCTCTCGTTTCATGGTTGCCATCTTGTATGCTATACGAAATGCTTTTGTCACCAATGCGCCTAACTCTTGAGCCTAAAATATGTAACAATTACAAGGACACGACGTAAAATACGACTAAGCTGTGATGATAAATACAAACATCAAGGTAAATACAAAAGTAAATATAAACGTAAATTCTAAATACTGTCGTGGCGAACACTTCTGAACATTTCTAACTAGAACCATCCAGACCATTCAGCAGCTGGCAAACTGCCAACTTTTCCGTATAATCTAGAATGTGTTGACATCACCTGTCATAAACGTGCGCTTAATGCAATCTATTTTGTACATGTGAAGGAATTTCTAGAGGGTTCCATGACCCTGTTTTCTCGAATGTGCTACGTGAATTTCAAAACCTATATAAAGCGATGTTCTTCCCATGTTCTTGTCCTGCTTGTCTTACTTGTATTACATAGTACTAGTTAACGCTAATGTCATTTAATCCTGTGTTTGTTATTATTCGACTATCGTCCAAGATACAACAGGGATTTTCTGTCGCAGTCGACAGGATCTTGCGTCAACACCACGAAGGTCAAGGCTCGCGTCGTTAAATCACGCCAAGCCGCTGAGATTGACAAAGATCAACGACCATGTTGGAAACCGCGAAGTTGGTCGAACTGTTGTAGAACAAATCAGGCAGCATCAACAGCAGATGGAAGCCGTGGAGCGTCAACGTAAGCAAGAGCTGGCTGCCAGTGAGCGCCGTCATCAAGAGCAGATGAAAGCTATAATGCAGATGTTCAAGCCAAGTGTGGATGGAGGAAACACAACCGAAGCTGACAACATCGCTGTCCTGTCGCTAGCTACGCCGGACTTTAAGCCATTCGACTCTACCAGCGAGTTGTGGCCTGGCAACTGGGATTGATTCTGCGCGTTTCCAGGTCCGTTTCGGACAGCCGCAAAACTCAAATCTTCCTGAGAAATCAGTCCAAAGACGTATACTGACTTCTGGGAAATTTGTCAAAGCAGCAGACCCCGTCAAAGAAAATCAGCGACCTCACAATGAACGAGATCGTCAACTTCATGAAGACGCAATATGACCCGAAGCATTTTGTAGTTCATGAACGTTTTAAATCTTGGAGAGAAGTGCGACGTAAGTCTGGGGAAACACTTCAGGAATTGGCTGTACGCATCAGACCGGATGCCAATTTTGCATCCATCAAAGACCCACAGGATGAAGCCATATACTGCCGCTTCATTTGCTCCGTTCATAATGAAGCCGTCATCAAGGCATTGTTCAAGGTCAAAGACGACGAACTGAATTTCGCCTGTGCGATCGAAATTGCAATCGAAACAGAAGATGCTGCAAAGGTGGCCAAAGATACTATCCACGGAACCAAGCCAAAACCAGTCAACCAAGTCACCAAGCGACGCGGACGTCAAAAGGAGTCACAAAACTGGGTGGTAAAAAGACTGAAAGTGGGAAAGCAAACGGCACCTGCTATCGCTGTGGTGAATCGGATCACGAAGCAAATGACTGCCGCTTCAAGAATTCCGCATGTAATCACTGCGGGATCACGAGTCACCTGAAGAAAGTTTGCCGAAAGAAACAGGCAGGTTCCAAAGGCAAAGCTCCAATCAAGCTTATTCGTGGAATCAATGCAGTTAAGGGTCAAGAGTCACTTCCCAAGCTGGAAGTTCCAATCAAGATACAGGGCAAGATGTTCAACATGGAGCTTCATACTGCCACAACTGGGAACTTCATATCAAAGCAATTCTGGGAAGATCTTGGCTGTCCAGCATTACACAACTCATAATGGCGATACAAATCGGCCAGCAAGCACAATCTGCCAATTCTGGGAACGTTTGTCGGTCAAGCAACGGCTCAGGATTTTAAGGAGACTCACGATATACAGTTCACTGTGTCTGAAATTCTTGACCTCAACCTGCTGGGACGAAGTGCTACTAGACAGCTTGGAATTTCCGTCGATAAAATGCTCAATATGGATGAACCCTGCCATGCCGTTCTCAGTCATATAAAGGCAGACACTAAGCTGCAGCAACAATGCCGCTCATTGTACAATGAATATCAAGACCCGTGGAAACCAGAACTTGGATGTCCCAAAGACTTCGAACTGGAAGTGAAGTTTCAGGACAATGCCTATCCGATCTTCCGCAAGGCTAGACCTGTGTCGTTCGCCATGGAGGCAGATTTAGAAAAGGCTTAGAACAAGAGCATCACTGGGGGAATTCTGTGAATAAGAAACTCCGGTCGTTCCAATCAAGAAAAAGTTACTTCAAGGCCAAAAGAAAGCCATGATTCGCATCTGCGGGGACTACTCCGTTACAGTCACCCTTAGCTGGAGGAGCATCGTCATTCACTGCCTCTCCCAGAAGATCTTATGAGACGACTGGGAGGTGGTTATGGCTTCGCAAAGATCGACCTGGTCGATGCGCACAACCAGATCAAACTGGCTCCAATCAGTCAACAATGGCTTGCACCCAGTACACATCGTGGAGTGACTTTACAAAAGAGGATACCATTAGGAATAAAGTCTGTTCCAGGCTACTTCCAGCAAATCATAGATCAACTTACCACAGATCTTCCTGGGACAGCTGTTAACCTGGATGACATTTTAGTCAGTGGAAAAGATGTGGGAGACCACATCAATGATCTACGATTTCTATTAAAGCGGCTTGAGGACAAATGTCTCCACAGCAGGCTGGAAAAGTGTGAATTTGCCCAGCCATACGTCGAGTACCTGGGACACAAGCTTTCACAAGAAAAAATTAACAGGGGCCCAAGGTCGATGCCGTTCTGAAAATGCTGCCTCCGACTGAAATCTGACTTAACAGATATAAATGTTGAACTTAATCTGAACTGGCTTTAAGCTATTGTTACCGAGAAAATCCAAGGTTTCTATCATCTTAGAGCCAATATGTAAATCAGTAGATACAGCATGGTTTTCCTCTCACCTTATCATCTCACTTGTCGAAATACAGTTAACGTGCAGAGGGAATATGATACTAAATTCCAAATGTTCGGCTAGCTAAGTAAAAGTGCGACGAAGAAAAATGACTGGAAAACTCAGTACTGCTCATTGTGAATGTTTCAAGCGACCCCTACGAATTTATGTTATCTTTTGCCTTAGCGCACAAATCATAAAAAATAACATTAACATTTTTCAATTAAAAATTCTTCTCATGCTTACCTGAACGGGCTTCTTAGTTCTAAAGACATGGGCTTGTAAAGCAAACCCCATGGACAATTGAGAACTCCTAGCAATGTATGCAAACAGTTGTGAATCAGGGTTGCAAGTTGAAAAGGCAATTCTTGTGATGGAATGTGCCATTTTAACTGCCTGCAAAAATAAACAGGTGGAAGGGTCAAGTGAAGTAAGTCAAAACTACAGAAAACACATCCATGCATAGCATCAAATACACAAAAGAGACTATTTGTTATGTCTAAACAGTATAGTCTGTTCCAGACGGAAAACTTTGACTATTTGCATCAACTATTTTGTAATCTTCAGCCCTCTCTTTTGCGGTAAAGGAAAACACTGTAAAGTAAAACAGTTTAGAAAAGCTGACTATTATACCTACTTTGCAAATTTGTCTATAGTTTAATCACCATCTGTATCCATTCTGGAATGGGTAAGATGACGTTGATTTTCGACTTTTTTGACAAAAAGAATCCTAGCCAAGGTACTGGGCAGTAAAAGAGGCATTTCGGTAAACTGTTGCTATTAAATTAGTCTCAGTTTTCCCACCAAAACATCAAGAAAGGTAACAAACTATCTTGTTCCTTTCCTACCATAAATTGGAGAGTTGGATGTAACTGGTTACGTTTTTAGAAAAACCTGTCACAATCTAACTCTGTTTTCAAGATGACAAAAATGGCGAAAACAAGCGGTCATCTTTTGGTCGCTTTCTTATAAAATTTTCCCCTCGTGAAAGCCGACAAAAATATTTGCCACAGCAGGAGCAAAGGGGCTACCCATTGCCACATCGTCCTTTTGTGGATACATTGTATTGTTAAAACTGAATTTAAAATCTCTAGTGGCACATTCTTCTAATTCAACAGAGATCTCCTCTGGGATGGAGGACTGTTCAGTCTTTCAATAGTACAAAGCATTAGTAAATAGGCTAGTTGTGTCAACTGGTACACAACTAGCCCATTTACACTGAACACATAAACGTTTCAGGAAAATCTATTTTGATATTTTGAGCAAATTTAGCAAAAGTACAAGAGTCTTTGATACAAGTGTTGCTACAGATTTCCCATATTGGTTCTAAAAGGCAAGAAACGCACTTAGTCAATTTTTGATGAGCAGATCTAATAACAACAGTCTACCTAAAAGCCACTTTTACTGGCCAGTACATTCGCTGGGATTCCATAAAAGAGGAAAATCAACCTCATCAGATCACTCGTCCATAGAGCACTATGTATTTCTTCACAAACTGTACTAAATTTGGGACTGCGGAAAATCTATTCTCCCTGAAAATGGAATTAGAATAGAATAGAGAACACTGATTTTTCAGCCGAAAAAAACATCTAGGCCTCAAAAATGTCCTGTACACTTAAAATTTCCTTGCCTAAATAATGTTTCTATCCGCATAGAAACACAGATTTTAAAAGCTGCAGTGAAATGTTTCTCTGCTGTCAATCCCAGAATTGTTTTCGTGATTAGGCGTTTTGAAAAGCACATTAGGGAGTGTATCGGAGGGTGTTATACTGTTGTAAGCCAGTATTGTACATCTATTGTACACACAAAATTTTGCTATCGACTCAAAAGTATATGAACTTACTTGAACTTAAGGCCGACAAGCTTGACGTATGCTGTGGCCTGCCTGCGAGCGGAACAGTTCGGCTTACCTTTTCATGGGGGTCGCCGAGCCACCAACCCTCCTGCTCCCCCACAGAGACCCTGTGAGCTCTAGGACTGGGACCGGCTGGGCTCGATCGAGGCCAGGCACTGGCGCACAAAAGTATATGCTGCCTACTAAACACAAAAGTAAGATAGTTTATGAATTTTTCTGCAAAAGGACAACGTCTTCTAAATAGCTCATCCTGCGCTAAGCGGTATAGTGACGACCTTTTTTCATTTCTTACTAAAGCAGGGCCTAAATTCCATCTTCGTGTTTTGGACGTGGTTTACACTGGGGAGCGTAGACATGGCCTATGTAGACAGAAGGACATTGTACATTTTCTCTTTGTCTTGTCTTGTCCAATACTTGGTTCATTGCTTTCCAATCGGTCAATTTTCGATCCTACCTTAGACTACTATTCTGACAAATCTGTGTGATCAGTGTCAGACAAAAAACTTTAGAAATGTCAAATTTACTTACGAAAGTTTAAAGTTTTTTACTATTAGGAAATGACTGTCAAAAACATGGGATTCTGTCTAATCCCAACATTTACTACAAAATTCCAGATGTGCCAAAATGTATTAAGATGACAATTTTCAGATAACTGGCATACCCAGAGTCCGCTTACATTAAAACAAGAAAACCAAGACCTTTTAGGAAGAAAGACTTTGTTTTCTCATTTGGACTCTTCTTCTTTCTTGGTTATAATTGGCTAGTTTTGATCCATGTTTCTTATATATATACTTACTTAAAAGTTTTTTATCAGAAAATCTACCGAGTTGGAATCACCAGAAAGGAAAGTATATATATAGGGAAACCTTAGTAAGAAACAAGAATACATCAGCAAATTTCAATAATTTTCACTTTATGGCACAGAAAAAAGCAAAGAAATGGAAAATATGATCTATAATAAGCAAAGCAATTACTTTTTCACTTTCATCCAAGATCTTGATTCCATCTGAAGTAACTTGGATAACTACCTTGACACCCTTTCTAACAGACTATGGCAAAAGAATAAAATGCTATGTAATTTTCTTCTTTACAACCTTTTACAACATGTATTGAATAGCTATAGCAAGGGCGATAACAAAATTCTACATTTAGTTTCAAAAGGAAATGTGTGAACATACAATATACAGTTTACAACACAATTTCTAGATATTTATTGAAATGAAGTGTCAAACACAAGACCAATGAGTTAATTTCCATGAAGGAAAAAAGAGAATGGAGAAGAAAGGTTAGAATCAAAAAGAGATCACATTTTACTTGCATATAAGGGACACTGATTTTGTGTTACACAATTTCTCAGCAGTAAGGAAAAAAGGTTACGGATAATCATAACACAGAGACAAATCTGAAAGTTTACTGTAGAGTCAATATTCCGGACTACACTGCAATTAAATATTTATTATTTCATCATAGCATAATGGGATTGCTAGTATCAACATCTGGCATATTGCAGTTCTTTTATTTCATTACATTAAAACTAAAGTCAGTCAGTCAATGGCTTGAAAGTAAGTTCAAGTATGACTAAAGGACTAAAAAAAATCCTCGATGTTCTTAAACTAAATAGAACTTGTGGTATAGTGCAGCTATTGTGACTACTATGTCACATCATGTTGTCACCCATCACCCACCAACTGGGTAAAAGGATCTGTCCTTTGGAAAGTGACTCTGTGAGTTATGGTTTTCTTCTTGATACAAGACATTAATTGGTGATGAGGATAAAACATTTTATGGCAAAAATGTTTCTCTTGGTAAAATGGATAATTTCAATCCTGATATTAAACATGGACGTGCCGCATCTTTAACACTGTAGTCCACAAAATACGTGCGAGGTTAATAAAGTTCCTTAATGGTGAGTAGAGAGTATACGTGAGCTAGATGGAGAACTTTAAAAACTAGGCTGCGATATACAAATTCCAGTAGTAAATCCACTAACAAAGAAATCTCTTTCCAGCTTGAGATATTTCTCTGAACCATGTGCCATCAAAGCTTAATTACATGCATCTTAAACCAAAGTAATCAAATTCCTGGAAAGCAACTGCTTATAAAGGTTTGAGAAGGCCACCTAGAAGCCAGTAGAGCTCTCCAGAACAGTATAGGATGCTATAGAACACAGTAGAACATTCAAGAAGCTAGAATCAAATGGAACTTTCAAGAAGCTTCAAGTAAATATTGCATCAGTATTGTCCCTGCAGTACAGGGAAAATTTCTAGAAGATTTTAAGTATACTTTCTACAAGGTCCTAGATGTACATTTTCTACAAGGTTCTAGACGAACATTTTCAAGAAGGTTCTAGATATCCATAGCAGGATGGAATCTTCTGAGCAAATCAGCCAATATTTTCTCACCAACAACATTACTGCTGCTGGGACAAAACAAGCCTTCTAGCGGGGTGCATGCTGTGCCAAAATATACATACTACTTTCCAGCTTATCAGCTCCTGATAAACCAAGCAACAAGAGCTATGAAGAATTTGTCAAACTGATCAACTGGAACTCAATTTAACCCAGAGTTATGGGAAATTGTACAGCATTTCTAGTTTAACAGCTGTTACTCTTAGAAATGGGTTAAATTTGCCATTACCAAAAACAGGATGAATTTGTGGTAGGTTTTGTAGTAGAACTTCTGTCTCTATCCGAATATTGTCATTTTGCAGCAGGCATGCTTGAAGACATGCCAAGGGATAGACTGGTGTGTGGGATAAAAGATGCTCATATGCAGACAAGGTTGCTGTCAGAGAAAACATTGAATTTTTAAAAAGCACTGAGAACAGCCCAGTATTTGGAGTTAGCTACAAAACATGCACTGCATTTGCAGAAAAGTTAAGTGAGTATTGTCTCATGGGGCACGTAAGCATTGTCTTTTATGGCAAAAATGGTTAAAGAAAACACTTGATGCACAGACTTACAGTACTACACACAGTAAAGCACCAAATTGACATGGTGGCATCTATATCCCAGACATTTGTAGTAACAGACGTTAAATATTACTTTTGCCACAAAAAAGGCCATCCCTCTAATGCCTGTAAAAATACATAAAAAAGTGGGAAAAGGGCAGTGGCAGTTCAAAACCAAAATCAGTGAGCATTGTGAAGCAAGATGGTGTTATTGAACAAAAAGACGTTCTTGGTACAGTTGATCAACTGAAATCATGTCCATACAAGACTGACATAGCTGTTAATGGTCAACCACTCACAATGCAGTTTGGCATAAGAGCAGTTACAACTATCATGAATGAACAGACCTTTAATACCATATGCTGCAACTGCCAGCATCAAATGCAGTTCTACCCACATACACATTTCAGTTCAGGGCTCTGCTTGTGCTCATGTAGAGTACCAGTGGCAGCAAGCTGATCTCCCATTATTGGCCATAAAGGAGATAGGTCAAATTTATAGGACTGCAGCTGGCTCAATCACATCAGACTGGTCTAGACGTCTGTGTCAATTTCATGGGTGCTGATATCCAACATCAGTTTCTAGTCTATTCAAGGATGAACTAATGGTGTTCAGGAAAATATTCACATCAACCCTGATGCCCAGCCTTGCTTTTTCAAGTTACGTTCCTTGCAATATTCCGTGAAAGAGAAAGTTGACAAAGAGTCAAACAGGTTGCTTTCTCCAGGGATTATAAACTTGTAGAATTCTCAAAGTGAGCAGCACAAATAGTTCATGTGTTGAAGTCAATTGGTGATGTACATATTTGTGGGGATTATAAAGTCATTGTCAATCCTGCAAAAGGAATATGTAATGTTTGAGTTTATCTCAATGATATATTAATTACTGGCTTTTATAGTTTATGTATCAATTTAACAGATGACAATAACAATGAAATAAATTTTGACGCAACAAGACCTTTCTATGATCGGACTGGTTAACAAATTTGGTAAAGAAATAAACCTTTGCCTGGTTCGTAAAATGTATATGACTAGTAGAAATTAAACAACAGATAATACTTTATCAAAAGTAAAATGTAACAATCAGCACAGCATAGCATAGCACACAGACAAAATGAACAGTGACAATTATTTTTAGGTTAAAACAAGCATGAGGATTTGAAATGTTTTAAACAAAACATTAAATTAAATAGTACTCCAAAAAGAAATATGGCATCTTCAAAATATGAATGTAAAATATAACCTTGAATTCCCGTAGTTGTTCATTGACAAATATTTGTCTGTCCTCAACTTTACTCAGTCCTACTGCAAATGAGCCAATGTACTAGTAAGCAAAAACATGACCTATATATTAGCTATGTACAAAGCAATGAAATGTCTTTGACACTTCTTTAATTTTCTAATTAGTATTAAGCACCAATGATACTTTTGATCAGTAGTCATTAAATAAGTCTCTGAACTGTCAGTCAAAGTATTAGAATGAAAATCAACTACATATTTATACAACTACTTGGTTTGCTTTCAAACGAAAGAAAATACAAGCAGCTAACAACAAAACATAAAGAAACTTGCTCTTAACTCTAATGGTGTGAATATGATAAGCAACTTATCGGCTGCTCTTAGGATGTTAAATTCCATGATATTGTTAGCAATATGGGATTTGTTTGCTGACATAATACTGATGAAAGGCTTTAACCATAGAATAAGAACCAGGACATAAGATTTTAATGGCTTTAACCCATAGATAGGAGCTCTGAAGACATGTATATAAATATATTCATCAAGAGTGGAGCATTACCACAATAGCTGCACTAAGTGGGAGCCAACGGGGCTCGAACTGGTAACCCTCGGACTCAAAAGCCAACACTCAAACCTCCGTGCCATCATGGCATAAAGATTTGGTGAAGGACTTTCAAAGACCTTGGTATTACAAGACAAAACCCAGCAGTGGGTAAGGGGAAATTTATTAATTTTTTTCTGTGTTTCAGCTTAAGCCTTTATACATATATCAACCACTGATATTCATATGTATATGTATCTACATAAATATACTCCCCAGAAAACGACAACTAACAAAGCACAAAAGTGCTGAGCATAACTGCAAACAGCTTGGTCAAGTATTTGTGTACTGTCCTTGCCATCCAAAAGAACACTAGTAAGTTAACATTTCAGTAGATTAACCTTCATATACTTAAAATGATACAGATGAAATTTTGATCCAAACTACAGCAAAGAATTTATTGTTTGAAAAGTTTAATTTATTAATGACGGGTCGTGAAGTATAATAGTGTTAGAACATAAATTATTATTATTGTAGCTGCTGATGAACTAATCTGAACTGCAAGCTTTTAGAGCAAGGAAGCTGGTGACAGCTACCCAATCAGTCCATAAGAGATCAGTAGTTAATGTGGTAGGATTAGTATTACAATTAAATAAATGTTCCATTGTATGAGGTAATACTTTATAATGAAGACAACGATCAGTTTGAGATAGACCAACACGATATAACTAAGTGTTTAGCATAGTACTATAGCCAGAACACAGTTGTGCCTAAGTAGTGTGGGTTTTATGTGGCAGATGTATTTTGAACATGAAACAGGGGTGGGTATCCCACGAGGATTATGCTATAACCAGCATGTACTGAAACTGCAAAGGTGCATTGCTTGTTCGCATTGATAATTTCTTTACACATTGTCTCAATGTGTGCACCATCCTCATTGGTTTAATCACTTATTCATTATATCATTTCTTTTGTTTGATATAAAATAGCCATGTTCTATTACTTTAATTCAATTGGTTGAAGTGTGTTAATATCTTTGGGTGACAGCATCAGAACAAAACAAGGGGTGTAACCTCATATCATGTTGCATAGTTTAGATTGTATAAGAGAACGTATCAGAGTGTAGTTGAATTGAAAATAAAGTGAAATTACCATGGTAAAATACTGTTTTTTCTTGAATTGAGTCTTAGATATACTTCCGACCTCTTGAACACAAGTAGGGGAATGATTGTCCCAACACAGCAACAGCATCAGCAACAGCAACAGCTTAGTTTTATATTGTTTTTGAGTCAAGGGTACATTAAGGTGACCCGTTATGGAGGCATAATATTAAGAATGTAATGTTAGGTGTAGTTGATGACCAATATTATCATGTTGTGATATATGGTGGTTAGGGTGACATGGTAAATACGTGTCCAATAAACATTGAGCTCATAATTGATCAATATGTTCTTTAAGCAGTAGGATATTGGTCTCTTGATGAGGGTGACCAATAGGAGTTATTGAGACACAGCCAGTGACAATGTGTAGAACAGCATTTTGAACAGCTTGAAGTTGTCCTATACGAGTTTTACTGATAATAGGAAACTAAATTGGGCAAACATAAATCATTACAGATCATATAATAGGTTTAAATACCAGTAGAAGAGTTTCTTTTTGTTGTACCCATGTCATGCCACTAAAGGCCTGCATAATATCATTTCATTTTGTAAGTTCAGTATGTAAATTATCAATATGAGTACCAAATTTGTTCACAGCATCAAAAATAACTCCAAGGATTTTATTGTGATTGACAGTTAGGATGGGTTGATTGTGTATAACAATTTGTAGATCAGTGTTGTATTGACAACAAAATGTTCTGAAAAGTATAGCAGTAGATTTGTTTGCAGATAAGATCAATTTGCAATCATTAAGCCAATTATTGACATATTGCAGGTATAGATTTATATGGCCAATAAAAGTGGAATCATAGGTCCTGAAGTAATAATTGTCATATCATATGCATACATATTACGATTAATACAAAGGGGTGGCATAAGAATAGATCGCATGTAAATATTGAAGAATGTTGGTGAGAGAACAGCACCTTGTGGTATGCCTTGTTAATGTATGATATTTCGATTGAGTACCAAGATATTTGACATATTTTTACCTTCCAGTACAATAAGCTGCAATCCAATGAGTGAAATATTGTAGTAGTATAGCATGATCAATTGTATCAAAGGCACTAGTGAGATCCAATACAATTGCAACAGTCTGAAAGCAAGGTTTGAGTTGATTGAAACCATCAATAATGAGTGTATTCAATTTGTGCAAAGCTTTAATTATAGCTTTAGTTGTTTCAAGGTATTAGCTATTGGAGATATGTTGGAATGATTTTCCTTGGTCAGCAGGTTTACCAGGTTTGAGAATTGGAGTAATTTGTGTAATTTTCTATAGAGCAGGAATAAAGTGACTGCATAAAGAGAGATTAAGAAAAGCTGTCAAATATTTTAATCCATGTGGTCCAAGATGTTTTTTACCATTAACACATTGAAATTATCAGGTCCACTTGCTTTTGAGGCTTTAGCATATTTAATTGCAATTTCTGTTTCCATGGTCGTAAATTGAATTTGAGTAGTAAAACCAAATTGTACGGAATGTTTTATGAATTGTTGATTAAAGAGGTTGGAACATTGTCATGCACAGGTAAAAGGTCTATTGTCAAAGGATTATGATTTATTAGAAGATACTTTTGAGGGATTAGCTAAGTCTTTGACAGTTTTCTGTACGCTTTTCACATTTGCAAGATGACTGATTTCAACATGTGATTTCCATTTCTTAATTTTGTAATTTATAACTAGGCATTTGATTTTAGAAGAAAGACCAGACATTTGTTGTGAGTGGTGTAGCATCCAGGTATGCAAGGTATTTATTGAATACGCTGGGATTTTAGTGAAATTGTATTTTTCAATATACATTATTTGTCTTGAATAAACATTTTAATTGTAATGCTAAAATTCAAGCAAACCCGCTGTATTGATTTTGAATTTATTGTAATATTTTGCATCAACATCTGTCATGGGTCAGGCATTGGGATTGCAAATTTTCTTCTCATTTTGTTACTGAAACGTGAAAGAAATTGTGCCAAGCAAAAGCCATTGCTGTTTTGTTTTGGTACGCATAAAGGTCTCAAAATAAGCAGTGAATACCTTCTGGCTCGATTTAACCAATCAGAGTACAGGACTTTTTTTTTACTGAGTAGCTAGACATGCAAGTTAAATGATGGTAAAATAATCTGAAAAGTTTCAGCTTACAGCCTCATAGTAGGCTACTGAGTCTCAGGAGAAGAATAAGCAGAAGGGACACTCTTGCGTACATACTAAAGTGAGGAATGATCCACAACCACCAACAACAATCCATAATTGTTAAATTTGGTCCACACTATGACAATGTGTTTGTGGCCAATTTGAATTTTATGATAGTAGTTGCTCAATTAGGCAAGAAAACACAGTTTTATGGTGACCGTGTAATTGACAAAACTGAATGCTTCTCACAAAGTAAATTTTGGAAAGCCCTGAATGACCGAGTAAAATATTGGCATTATTGTTATTTCTTTACTAGATCTTCATGCAGAAGATGATAACACGGCCATTTTCATGTACGTTTTCCAAAAGCACTCTCACCTTTATTAATATCAGTAGGAATGGGACAATGTAGAAAATGATCTTTAGTTTGCATAGTTGGTACGTATTTGTTTGATAGATGTAGTCTGGGAACTATCTGTAAGGAGTGACAGTAAAATTGGTAAATGATTGAACTGAATGCCATAATCATGGTCCATGTTGTTAACATTGCCAAGATCGATGATGTGAGTGAAATATCAGGTGAGCTGTAACTTTTGTTTCTATATCGAGTATAGTTATATCCTTTAAAAATACAAAAATCAGCATTATCAGATTGATCAGCTAAAATGCGTCCACGTGTAAATTCTTGTAATTGTGACTGCCATAGATGGTGATGAGCATTGATATCACCATGTATCAAAGTATCATTAAGGTTCAGCAAATAGTAAATGAATGAATTGTAGTCTGTTGGACATGAAGTACCAGGAGGAATGTACAAATTGATGTTTATTTTATTGTTACCCAATGCAATTTCAATACCACATTGTTTGAGTATATGGTATAATTTAGAACATAAATCAATGCAACTGCTGACAACAAGAGAGAGTTCATAGCTACATTTTATTTGTAACCTTGGTGCCGTCAGAATTTGCCTATTACATTGCCTATTACTGTGTTGCATCAGACCTAGCTGATTATATGCAAATACCTCTATGGTGAACACTATGTTTTATTTTTCTTGAACACAATGTACAATTTGTGTTGTATGGGCTTGGTAATTGTTGTGTACAACATTTCAAATGTTTGAGGATACTGGGATATGGGAACATCATACACTTTCAGACTACTCTTAATTAGAGTAATGATTCCAAGTCATTCAAAATTTTAATGACCTTACACTTACTTAACTATATTTATCATGTGAATACCCTTGACTTTACAAGTATGAATTTTATGTAGCTGCTTGCTTGTCTGCTCTCCATTGAGGAGCAAAGAAGGCACTAACATGGTCTGTATGTCACAATATGAACAGGGTATGAATACTAACTTATATAGAAAGACCAAGGAACGTTTTCTGTTACTACAGTTGAGTCCATACTGTTGTACAGAAGGTAAACCTGGACAATCAACAAAGTAATGGAAGTGAAATCGCTACTATACTGCATATGGAATAAATGGGAAGGCAAGCAGCCAAATGAGAAACTGTATGAAATCATTGCACAAGTATCATTAGGGTTGTGTTAATGAGAATGGAGATAGCAGGTCATTGTAAAAGACATCCAGATCAAAGGGAAGGCTTCAAAGCTGCTGCTGGTGCAAGTACAGGAAGAAGTACGAAATGCAGACCTAGACTTCTAATTGACCAGGTTTACTTTAGGATCAATGGTGGAAAATGGAGGAAAAAAATTAGGACCATGCCCACTTATTCATTGGCAATATCCACTTTTCAATACTTAGCATCTCTTTCAAAAATAACCAAAAGGACTAACTGAACAAATTAATGCCATTATGATGTATTTAGTATTGTTCATTCCATTGTATTCTAAACTTTTTTATGTAAAAGTAATATGCTTTCGATTTTTAAATCATCTGTGATCATTAAAATGCAATCTTATTGTTAACCTCCATTATCTCTTTATGTAATCACTATCAGGTTGGATCTGGTTTTCACCAGGTTTTGTAGGTCAAAGTGCATTGGCACCAGAGGGTTTTTTTCCTCCAATTTTTGTAATTTGCAATAGGCAATGAGGAAAACGTAGGATTAGTGCTATCTGTGCCACACTAAAATGTTAAAAACCATCACTTACACATTATCACAGATCACCTGTAAAACCCCAACAGATATCTGACACTGATGAAGGCTTCAGCTGAAACACAGAAAAATTAATGAATTTCCGCTTACCCACCGCTGGGTTTCGTCTCATGATACCAAGGACTTTGAATGTCCTTCACCAAACCTTTGTGCCGTGATGGC
>JANTCA010015778.1:0-25477 GCA_024741275.1 Chironex yamaguchii | reverse complement strand
TGGAACATGTTGTTTGATCCTGTCACCCAATCTTTGAGAAGTGCGACCTACATACCGAGCTTCACATCGGCACAAAAGTTCATATACTACTAAGCTTTTTTGTGTGTTAGGTACATAATCCTTGTGAATGGATGGCAAGATCTTCCTAGTCGTGAAAACAACAGGGAAAGTTTATTGATCAATTTCGATCTCCCTGCTGCGGACTTTGAGTATTCATATTTGGTCTTTCGTTAAGGAAGTTTCATTACTGAGCCTAAAAGTGCGTGTAAAAAGAAATACAAAAGTAAAACAATGCATGAATGTGCCAAGATTTGGTTCAGGTTTACTTATAAAGTTGTTAGTTTTGTTCGAAGTGATTTCACAGGAAATTGAAACTGTTTCCAAGGAATATGTCGAATTGTCTGGAGAAATCTCTGAAAAGGGTAAAGAAATCAATGTTTCAAAGCCTGCAGAGACAGTAGTGGGAGCAAAAATGGAAGTCAGTGATCTTGGAGTGATTTGCAAGGGTCCTTCACAACCAATGCATGCCGTTTTTCCAAAAGGCCGTAAAGACCAAACATTTAGGGCAGCTTGGTATGAGAAATATAAGTGGCTGGAGTATAGGGTTAGTAAGGACAAGGCGTTTCGCTTTGCCTGTCGAGATTTCAGCACATCTACTTCCAAATCTGAAACTACTTTTAGCACAAGCGGCTCGAATACATGGGCAAAGGCTTTGGAAAAAAAACTTGACTTGAGGCAACATGATGACAGTGAAGATCATCCTTAAGCAATGACAAGGTGGGAGAGGTTTCAAGCTCAAAGGAAGGAAGAGTTGACTAATATAGCAAGCATACTAGATCCTGACAGACTTTCTGTTGTCGGTGAAAATAGAGAGTATCCGAAGATGCTTCTACAATTTCACCAGTATTTCTGTGCTGAAGAGATGGCTTATCGTGGTCACAATGAAACAGACGAATCACCAGATGCTGGAAAATGGTGAGAGTTCACTAACTTGATGCAGTGCACAAACCAACAATTTAACAGTCTTCACACAAAAATTAAAAGAAAATATAAAGTGTATGACTACACATCAAAGCGTTCATCCACTGAACTGATTGCTGCGCTTGCTGACGAAGAAAGAGTCAAAATCAAATCCATGATTGATAAGGTTGGTATGTTGTCTATTCTCACTGACGAATGTAAAGACAACGCCGGGCATGAAAAGTTATTAATCTGCTTTAAGTTTCCTGACAGTAATGGAAGCATACAAGAGCGGTTCTTCGAGTTGACCCACCTGAAGGAAATAGATGCGGACGCTATAATGAATGAAGAAATTTCACCGGCCTTTGAACGGATGAATAGTTCGGCATCACTCTTGGCTTTAGGGGCAGATGGGGCTTCCGTAATGAGTAGTTGTAATGAAGGTGTGGCTGCAAAGTTGAAGAAGGATTTTCCCTGGGTGATTTACGTTCATTGTGCTGCTCATCGATTGAACTTGATTGTAGCTTCATACTTGAGTACAAGTCAAAGGACGCAAGAACAGTAATCGATGCCTACAAAACAATTCACAAAATTTTCAACGTTGCTAGGAATAGAGAGGTTTTGAAGAAATGCAGAAGCTGCTGTATCCAAATGAACCATTAATGGCAGCTGCCTCACTCATCGAAGTACAATGGGCACGCAAATATGAAGGAGTTAACACGATTGTTGCAAGGGTGACAGCAATCCTCAGAATTCGTTAAATTCATCTAGAGACTTCATGCTTCTTTCGATGAACAAAGATATCCTCAAATCTCTTGATTTTGATGATGTTCTCAACCACTGGGCTCAGCAAAAGAAAAGAGCAGTTCCTTTCTCTTAACTTGAGCGAGTATACTGCGTGAACCCGAGTTTTGTGGCTTAAGAGAACGAACTATTTCACTGCTACTATTACTGATATTTGTTCTGTTAATGATAATGTTTTTAAATACTGTAGTGCATTGCATGTAAGGCATAAATATTGTTTTCTTTGCTTAAAAGAATACAGAAATTTTTGCAGAAAGCAAAAAAGACGCCATGTGAAGTTATCCTGGCTCTTTCAAAACTGGATTGGAAACTTTTAATCTGAAATTATTGGGGGCGGCCGCCCCCCAGTGTCCGCCACTGCTCAGTGGCGATAAAAGCCTTTTACCTGCAGACACAAGAGTCATCAGTAGGTAATAAGCAGAGTTCTATACCCACGGTTTTAATAAGCACGATACACATAATGCTACTAAACATTAGCTTCTATTACCGTAAATCCTCGAATTAGCCCCCTGGGGTTTTATCTATTTTTGAAATTTTTGGATGGGGGACGTATTCTATAATATCTACGATTGATTTGGTAGAATAGTATCATGCTACTGGTTTTAAAATGGCCAATCGAAGGCATTATATAAATAACGAAATGTGGTGCCCTAAGATAGAGAGGAACTAAGAACGATCCGGAAAAGGCCATCCAATATGACCGAAATGCAACTGCCACTTTACAGTTAGCATGCCATGAAAAAAGGAGCAATTGGCTGGTCACAATCCAGTTGAAATTTCTCAACTGACGAGCCATTTTCTCAATACTACAAATACAAACACCATGGTTGCTGTCGTTTATTGAGAAAAGAAAACGAGAACATTAATTTACATGTTTCAGTAAAGTTTATTGCATAGACAGAGAACCACAGGCATGCCCATATATTGGCGACAAAACTGCTAGAAAAACTAAATCTTCTCGGACTGGCTGTACATAACGAAGACATTGTTAAAAGACGCGAAGTCACCCCTGTGTTACAGCCCATGCATTACCTTTCACTTTGGTGCTATCAATGTACGCGCTTTCTAAAACTTGCACCCCTTGTAGAATTTACAAATGATGTAATTATTTCGAAATCTGATCAAATGAACAAAATTAAAAATCACCTTAAAAATTTGCGACATTGCTTTTTCGGCTGACACTTCAAGAGTATAAATCGTCAGAAAGGAAACTATAGATATATGGCAACCTTTTTATAAGAAACATGTATCGAAACTAGCCAATCAAAAAACAAGACAGCAAAAAACAGAGATAAAAAAGAAGAAACAAAACATTATTGGAGGAGTCCAAGTCAAAAAACAAACTCTTTCTATCTATAGTGGACTGGTTCTCTTACTTTAATGTAGATAGACTCCAATTCTCTGAGATAAAAGGCCCTTCTACTTATGTCAACTATCCAAAATTGTTTACATAATCCATGCTGCGGACAACAAATATGATTTAGCCAGCAACGACCTGCACACAATGGCGTGGAAGATACCACGAAAAGTTTCCAAGAAGACACGATACCAGTAGCAGTCATTATAGAAGTGGTCAAGTTGGCTACAGTAGTGGTGGTGGTCATGGCTATGGTAGTAGTGATGGTGATTATGGTTATTCCAGTGACTAAGGTAGTGTAGTGGCTATTCGTAGCTATGATGAGTGCCAGTGGCTGTGGTGGGTATTCGTAGCTATGATGGGTGCTAGTGGCTATGTTGGGTGCTAGTGGATATGATGGGTGCTAGTGGCACAGATGGGTGCTAGTGGCTATGATGGGTGCTAGTAGCTACAGTGGGTTCTAGTGGCTATTGTAATGCTAGTGGCTATGGGGATGCTAGTGGTTATTATCTTAGTAGGGGCTAGCGTAATAGTTACATCTATGGTAGCAATGGTGGCAATAAACGTAGTGCTTTAGATTGCAACGGTGTAAGTAGAAAACTGTGACCCTGGCATGCTACTTCAATCAAATACTACATTTTTGTACTCTAAAGAGTACTTAAACAACACAAAATTTACGCAAACAGATTGGGTTTCAAAGACTTTCAAACCGTAAATATATGGGCTTCCCTATAGCACCCTCGTCATCAAACGAAAGGAAAGTAAGAAAATCGACATTAAAAGACAAAGTACGGGCCTAAGAGCGTACAAGTGTACAAAGAAAAAACTTACACGGCGAAAATTCAAAACTTGGTACAAATGAATCTGTTTTGATGACAAAAAATGAGTTTGACTTAACGTGCGAAAAAAAAACTATACAAAAATTATAGTGTCACCGATTAAGCACATACTCCCTGCAATATATATTTTTCGATGTTGTAAAGCACAAACATTTTATTGATGAAAGATGTCGTGTCTTGTCTCATAGATAAAAACTGAACGAACCTTGAAAACGCCACAAAATATGCATAATATGAAATTTAGTTAACATGAAAATTTTCAGGTACAAATGCCTACTTTAACTTTAAAATTTTTAATCGAATGAACCTAAAGAACATCATAACAAGTTCATACTTACGTTATGGCGTGAGCTGTCGCCGAGCGACTTTTGTTCCTCCTCACGGCCGAAATTTCCTCCACTTCTCTTTCCAGTCGATAACTACGGCAAACGGAAAGTACCCAATTAAATGTTCTATAATTTTTGCTAATATTCAGTATATTTTTTGCTTTATTACTGTCCTTCGTAAACAACTCGCTTTCCTTTCTATATGCGCTGTCCCGCATGGCAACCTACGTTTTCTGCGTGGACTTGCTTCAAACTTCACTTCCAATCATATCTGAAGTTAAACTCCGGTGAGAATAAATCAGCTTCAGTTCTCAAAATTTAACCACTGATGGCGCATGCAGAATGAGTCATCGATTAGAAACTGTTGAGATCGTCGACGGGATTTATTTGCACCCGCTGTCACTCACAAAAATTGGTTTATCGAAACATCATCACCACACGACAAGCATGAAATTTCCACACATAAATTCACATACGACGAAGCACTTGGTAGAACGATAACTCCGTTTTACGTTCCAAAGTTATCAGACAAAAGTAAACCCAACGTCTATATTACAACAAATCAAAAAACGTGTCCTTGTGGAAGCATGTATAGTACGCAACGTTCGGCAAAATACGATTTCCCAAAAAGTAAAATGAAAAACGGCAGTCAACAATGAAGAAACTCTTACAAACTAAGCACAGCATAAATAAAAACAATTCTAGTAAACACTGTAAGCTGTAAAAAGCGTAAACAAAGCTGTTCCTTAGACTTTCAAATTCAGGTTTCTCAGCATCAATACTTAATGGACGGAGTAGGCTGTCTATGGTTTTATAATACATTAATATTAATGACACTCACCACGGCAAAGTTCCAGAAACAAATAAACTAAAAATAAGTTGCCTGAGGCCCCCCAAAATTTTAGCGTCAGTACACAATAAAATCTATATCAAAACCGGGTTTGTCCTTCAGTGTATCTGTTTCTTTAGTAAATGGCCCCAAAGTAAGAATAGCAAAGGTACGCTTTCGTATTACTTGCGAAGTAACAAAACTCGTTCAGAAAGTCGCCCGGTTTGTAGTAAGGAGGCCCCGATTTTATGCCATGTTGAATACTACAATTGTACTCTACCTCATTTTGTCTACTGTCTGCAACACAAAAAACTTCACCTACAAACAATGAAGCTATGTAATAAACGATGCAGCTATGTACCTGTGTAAGGTGTCATAAGGATGAAACAAGAACGATCAAAGTTTCATCAAGGCTCACTTTTGCGGACGTATCCGTATTGATAAGGGTCTTTCTTGTAATAACGTCATATAGTGCAATTTTAAATATCGGATGCAAGGTTAACACGAACCCTAATGACCTACCGAAAACCCAATGACAATAAAAAACACAAACCAAAGGCATTAAGGCAATGAACGCCTTCTTAAGTCACATGACTTTGTATTAATTCTCCCGAACGCTATTCCCTGACTTCCAAGCCATTTACCGACAAAACACAAATCTCCATCGGATGAAAAATACTGAGTGACTAAACTTAACTCTGACAGCTTAATTGAATGAATGAATGAATGAATAAATGAATGAATAAATAAGTGAATAAACAGAGAAAGGAATAAAGAAATGAATGAATAAAAAAAAATAAACAAACAAGCAAACAAACAAATAAATATAAATAAATAAATGAATAATATAAATGAATGAATGAAAATCAATAAATCAATCAATCAATCAATCAATCAATCAAACGAAGTTTCAAGGCCAAGATTCAACGATGTTTGCGTTACGGGCAGGACAAAAGGGCATAAACAATTGCTTCTACCAGTTATAAACAACATCCAAGGTTTGACAGCAAAAAACGTCAAGTTTAAGCACGGAAAATGTAGCCCCTACGGACAAAGAGGAGACTTTTGAAACATTACACAAAGTACACCCTACACAACGTGTAACAAAAGAAGTCGACAACAGACCAGCTGACGTCACGTCATCGAACGCAGATGTTTTCACTGTTTGGCAGCCAAAATTGCAACCCACATAACAGACGTCAGCAAGAGGATCCATTGCTCAACTTGCAAATGGTATCAAGAGGGATAATCCAAATCACTCAAGATTGGCGTTAACGGCTGAGTACCGAACATCATTCATAAGCAATAGCACTCTTCTATCAATAGAGTGCATATGCCAATTTCAGGAACTATTAAACATTTGTTTTTAACTTTCAAACTCGGCGACGTACGTAAAGATTGAAAGAACTGTCTACAACGTTTACAAAACCAAGGCGACAAGATACGGCGTCAGAAGCAATAAATCACTTTGTTTTATCTAATTAAGCAATGAAAACTACTCTGATAAAATACCATCTGTTTAAATAATCAAAGGAATTTCTAACCATTATCTTCTAAATTAACCTCGCTCGCTGACGCTCAAACTAATTTAACAACGCCAAAGAAAAAGAACCCTTTGGCTGCCATAATGTCAGATCGTGACATCATCATGACTATCACAGGCTTCATCGATACGGCTAAAAATCGAATTTTGGGATTCAAATCACAGTCACATGGAATATTAACCTTAAGCTGGCAACGAAGGTTATCGCAACTTCAATGGAGTTGCGAAGGCATCAATGGCGATTGCTCTGGTGTCTCCCCTGTAAGGAAGGTAATCTACTAACATTTGGCATACAAGGCCATTTTCTCTCACCGATAACCAACCAGTCGAACGCTAATTTTTCACCTATTTCTGTTCATATTACGACCTGCAGGGAAAACCAACTATCAACCTCTTTCTTAAATAGAAATAAAAGCCTGGGCATCTACATGAATGACACACAGGTAAACAAGTATATGTATATGGCAACCTATTTATACGAAACATGTATCAAGACTAGCCAATCATAAACAAGAAAGGAGCGTTATTGGATGAGTCCAAGTGAAAAAACGAACTCTTTCTGGTAACAAAGTACTAGTTTTCTTGTTTTAATGTAGACAGACTCCAATACACTTAGATGAAAGGACGGTATAGCTGCAATAAGTGGAAGCCAACCGGGCTCGAACTGGCAACCCTAAGACTCAAAAGCCAATCACGGCGCAAAGATTTGGTGAAGGACTTTCAAAGTATTACAATACAAAACCCAGCAGTGGGTAAGGGGAAATTCAATAATTTTGTCTGTGTTGCAGTTTAAACCTTCATCGGTGTCATGTATGTAGTATCTCAAAAAACAGTGTATATATAATAGAAAGCTCTAGTCTTACAAAGTCATTTAGCCACTAAATACATATATGGTTGGGTTTTAGCTCTACTTTCTGTCCCAAACATACAGGTCAAAATATCCACTACATTCACTATGGGGTTCTGCCAAGTAGTCGTGTTTATAAAAGATAGCAATTTTTTCAAAGCCGTGTCGAAGCTGAAGTGACTAAGGCGATTACAGACGAAATGTGGCAGAGACAACGTCACCAGATGGCAGGTGTCACTGAAATAAAACATACGGAGTAACGAGGGCAAAACCAGACCTAACAGGTCACAAAACAGAGCGACAATACGAGGAATTAATGCGACCACAATTAAGAAGAATGAAGGGAGGGAAGTAAAAGAAATAAAACAGAATTCCAAAATACACAGACATAAGTGCTTAGGTAGCCTTAAAACGCTTAAAATTGCGAGAGCAAACCATCTATTCAAATGTAAACGCAAAACATCTCTATTCTTTCGGTCAAAAGCGAATAACTGATCAGTGAACCGGTTCAAAGGCCTCCTAGCTTCCCATGTCAGATGGTAACTGGTACTTTGCAATATCTCTCATATATATGACTTCATTTGTCATTTGCAACTGGACTACTTGCATTTCATGAAAAATGCTATGTGATCTATAAAATACGTAAACAGTTGAGTTACATAAACCACTAGGTAGGTACCACTGCCAGCTTGTATTCAAAAGTTGTGCTAAATAATTGCAGCCTTACATTCTGAGATTGTAATGATATTTAACCAAGAATCGGTGAAAAATGGTTGAACATTTCAAATTTGTACATTGTCTTGAAATTTCAAACATTTAAGAATCCACGGCAGCACGAGTGAAAGTACAAAATTTGTTCCCAACATGAGACAACAGATCACCCAAAGTTAACACCAGCGAATACCTCTTTCGTTTCCGTGACAAAAACAGTAGCTAACCAAATCATTACAACGATAACGGGAGCAATGGAAACCTTGAGATACGTGTATCGATGGTGAGATGGCAACAAGCAACTTTATCGTATGCGATACAAGACACTCTCGTGAGACTTTTTCTTTCATTTAAGAAGGCAGATAACATTACGAAAAGAAAATATCTCATCATTAAAATCCTCCTGCAGTCTACGTACTTCAAGAAGGCATATCCTCAAACAATGTCAAATTCCGTGTATAAGTTTTCTCCATGAACATTCATTCGATTAAAATTTACGAATGAATGGTCAAAAGCGCACGATCTTCCACTAAATGATCGTGGTTAAACTTCACTTTCAGAAATGTCAGATAAAATACAAGGAGAGTCACTATCTCTCGGTGAGTAATTCAAAATAAATGAAGCAAGAGGTGTGGTCATTCAAAACGGGAAGACCCAAGTCGAACTTCTATTCAGCGGGATTCATTTTGAAAACACAAAAAACTAATACATTGCGAAGGGTGCGAGATATGTCTCATTTATTCATTTACTTAGTCATTCATCCATTCATTACTCAATTAATCAATTAATTAAGTAATCCATGTATCAATTAATCAACTTATCTATCTATCGATCAATCAATCAAGTAAGTCTATCTATCAATTCATCAATCAATCAATCTGTCTGTCTGTCTGTCTGTCTATCTGTCTATCTATTTATCTTCTACTGATCAGTTGATCAAGAGATCAGTTAATCAATCAATCAATCAATCAATCAACCTCTCTATCAACCAATCGACCAACGAGGCGACCAACTTATTCTAGAAAACGAAGGCTTGTTCTGTGGTCAAGTATGAAACGCAATGTGAATTTCTCTAACGAGAGTGGATATTTCATTATAACTGACGAGAAAAATAGGCAGTAAAATTTGCAACGTAACATAAAAACACAATAACACCACCAAGCAGAAACTGAGACATCAATGTATGTCATAATATTTAATTAATTACCAAACAAGTGAACAGTTTGCTTTCAATGTTTCAAGGCCATTAAAGGAAAGAGTTAATATAAATAGCAACCGATAAGCTACTCCACTGTCTCTAAAACAACTGGTCCATCTCGACCGCTGATCCAAAGATACGTGATCGAAATATCCAGTGTTTAACTGGATTTAAACAGAATCTATATAAACCATTTTAATAAAAAAGTAAGAAAACCATAGGAATGATTAACATTAAGAATCAGCTTCCATTCCTTAATTGATACCTAGTGGCTCACATTCACAAGGAAACAAAGCACAGGCGAAATAATAACAGTTGAATATAATAAACGAAACTGTCGCCAATTCATCACTACTTACGACACACCAGAGAGTACAACACGGTTTATTCTTGACAAATTAATACTTCAAACAAAACAGATTAACAAATTGTTTCTCAATTGTGACCTTATGTACTCAAGCAACTTATTTCCCTTAAATGCTGAAGCAAAAGCAGTTGCTACTCTGATTGAAAAACAAAACTCATATTAGCTGTTACCATACTATAAAAAGAGAAATCGTTTACTATTTGTACAGAAATGGCCATACAGTAGGGAAGTCAACATCACTTGACCTCAAAGAAGAGGGAACAATTCCATTTTTAGGAATCAACGAGGGTCACCAATATTCTTGCACGTCAAAAGAGCTTATTCATGGGATTCTTTGGTTCATAAAAGATACACTGAAGCCAATACTACATAGCTACTGTCTTCATATTAGTAGAAAAAGCCTCAAGCGACAGAAAAAGTTGCATCTCTCTGACCTCCTTTATCTTTGTCCAAAAGGCCTTAAGGAATTACGTCACTCTCTCAAGCATTTTCCATAAGCGCGAGGAACAGACACGCTGGCGTCAACCGCAAATTTTTTTGCACTTTTTTCTCTTTAGGAAAAATTACATCGCATAAATCAAGCTTACTACTTCACGTGTTGTTATTCGAGGTCAGATGAAACATCGATTGATCAATTTTTCTTTTCCGTAAGCAGCTACATAGCTGAAGAATGTGTTAAGTCTGTCCGTTAAAAAATATAACTCTTTATCTCAATCTCAATTCAAGACACAACGATGACCAGTGTTGTGACCAAGTTACATAGTCATAAACTCTTGAATACAACCCTGGCCCCTACTTCACACTAAATGCCAACACAACCAAAGTGATCAAGTATTTATCCCCCGATTCGACTGCATTATTCAAAGTAAAACCAAGGAAACGACATCTTAAAGTGCGTTTCTTTAGTAACAACAACACATGAATCTAGAGTGATAAGCACGGTAACAGAAGAACGTGTACAAGTATAACGGAAGATCTATTAAGAAATGGATTTTTAACGCGTATTCATTGGGAACAAATATCAAACTTTACCACAATTTAGAATAAAATGGCATATGCCAAGACTGATCGATACCAAGACATATTTTCCCTACACCGTCGTCAAGTTTTCAATATGGCGCCTCGACGAAAGTAAACAGTAATCCGAAATTTAAATGAATCACAAATTCAAATTAAACAAATTACTCAGGTCACACAATCATACAAATGCAGGCATTTTTTGTGACAATGAAGTCCTCAGATATGACCTCAGTATTCTGACCACCAGCAATGCCTTTACAAGACATGCAGTAAAATTTCTAAGGAAAAATAATTAAGAAACAGACATACCTTTCAACGAGTAATCGACCCTCTTCTACCTGCTCTCGACGTCGAGCCTCCATCTCGGCTTCCTCCTGACAAAATACATCAATAAAACGCGCTACAAGAATCACTGTTTTAAACTGTCTGCCATCCCATTCTTAAGAGATGTTAATAGAAGTACCATTTTTTTGCTACTGTTAAATATATTTCATTACAATGAGAATAATAACACAACGGAAAACTTGACAGGGGGATGAAGTTGTTTTCAACAAAAACAGAGTTTTCGTCTTACTAATTTGTCTCCTCTGCTAATGTGCACTCGCCTGATAATCTTGAGTAGGCTGCACAAGACGTAGGCCTTGACATATCCATGTCCCGATGTAATATTTCAATTATGTATAACACCGAATATAAGCACGGTTGAACATTTGCCTAATATAGTGACAACACTTCATTGTCAAGACGCAAAGGCGTCAGAGCCACTGACTGGCTCGTTTATCAACAAGCAGCCTACGACTGCGCGACCAAGAAAACGCGCAAATGTATTATTCAAAAACAGGCATGATTCAAATACCAAGAGATACGGTGCATCCTCAGAAATTACATTGAACCGGTTTTAAGAAAGCCGATTCGGACGCTTTACTACCCAAGAACCTATCTAGAAAAAGTGGGAAATAGCACAAACATTAGGGTCTAACTGGAGCCAAATCAGATTAGCGGACGCTAAAGGTTGAACTTCAACGTGACATTAACGTTAAGTCTACGTTAACCATATGGTAAGGGATAATAGGTAATAAAATGCTGAATTGGAATCCTGTTATTTTTCTGCTTAAGCCAGATTGTATATGGATTATGCAAAGACTTCATAGACAATAGCTTTATTTAGCTGGTCATCACGCGTTGAAAAATTGAGGAAAAAGTATAAACCGCAAAAAATTAGCTGTCTCGTGACAAAATAAGAGCCTCATAGTACGTGATGTAAAGAGAAAAACGCAAGAAAGATTAAGGTCAGTATAACATTTTCAAGTAGAAGAAATAACTTAAAAATTTAGATCTTGGATGGCGCGCCATCTTTCCTAAGTAAATACGTTAAGAAATAAGTTTAACTTGGCTTTTGCACAACAAAAGTGTTACAGATATAAAAAGTCATCAAAGGTTAATTCGTACCACAGGGTATTCCTTCACCCCATATCTAACATAGCTAATTAGGTTGTTCCTAACACATATCGACGGTGGATCTTTATCCACTTTTAATTTGATAAAGATACAGTGACCTAAAACACTGAATTCGTACAAAGTAATCATACCAAACAAAAAGCAACTGAGGATCACGCGTCAGGGTGCGCCAGGTCTGGGGGTAGACATGAATCAATTGCTTCCCTTGCACATTTTAGCTTTGGCCCAACAGCAGTACCTGACTAACAAACACTCTACATTATGGGCTTCGTAATCCAACAGCTTCGCAAAATCACTTCATTCCTATTAAACCATCATTTTTACGGGCTGTAACACTACCTTGCACTACAGATATTTCATTTCCATTTTCTTGAAACGCTGTCAACGGCTCTGAACAAGAACATATGATGACGTAGCTAAGTAGGGGGAAACGTTTAAAAAGATTTTTAAAAATTCAAACAAGCTCAAACATTCTATACCTTGTAAGGTGAACATGGATGGGTCGTAGACAAAGTGTTTAAGGGCTTACATACTGGATTCTGAACTAAAAACAGACATTCATAACATGAAGGATAATAGTATAAACAGTATTAGCTTCAAAACTTTGCAATTCTGCGCCGATTACTAAATATTTTCTCAATTTATCTAAACTATAACAATACCACATTGCAGCCCTACATTCCTATCTGTCCCGCTTCACATAATCCCAAACTTCAAATGCATCTATCCAGCCTTTTTTCAGAACATAAAACTGCAGATAAATTTCAAACCTTATACAAAGATCAAAGAACAGTCGTAGTATTTCCTTGTTGTCGACATAGTTAAGGCTAACAATCAATTTTCAATCTTATCTTATGCTTTTGATCGTGGAATCAACTCCATGGATTGAATTAATATAAATTGTAAACGGTCATTTTGGGTTACCTCTAACTTAAATATATCACATTCAGAAAATATTTTAATCAAAACCCTAGGTTCCAAGAAAGGAGATATTGTCTCTGATATCACAAAAAGCCACAAAAATTTCCTTACATTTCAACTTAAAAAATTTACAATGACCTTAAGATCCTCCATAACGTTCAAATACACTTAAAAATCCAATGACAACATGATGTTTTACATTTAAGCTGCTGTTTGGTTTCGTAAATCCTCTGGAATAAAAATGCTTCCCTTCTCTTAATAATGTCTGCAAGTAATTACATCTAGTCACAGCTTACATGTCTAGGTGCCAGGTAAATATTGGCCTACGGTTCCATGAAAACTACACGATTTTCGACGGAGGATCAGTAAAGATTTGATCGCGACGTCAAAAACTTTATTTTCAAATTCATCTAAACAAAACATAGAAGACCTGTATTCCACATTTAAAGCGGATGAGTGACGTATCAAAATGTAAGCAAAGAACACCGAGAAGAATGCCAACATTTGGTATTTCAGTTTCCAAAAGAACTCAACAAAAGCTTTTAATCTACACCCAGCTAAACAATACAAGAAAGCTACAAGCTGACTTAGATTGGTGATAAAAAACTCTTTATTAACCTTACATCAAGGGAAACATGAGATTTCTAACTACTAACTAAGTTGTGCCTACGTCTGTGACAATCGTGAAAAAAGAAAGCTAAAGATTCAAAGTCAGAACAAGGGCAAATTTTGACTTCTGTTAATGCATAAATCCACGCACACTTAGTTCTCGTCGTAATGATATTTACTGAAAATTGACCTCGGAACACTCTGCGATAAGAACAGAGTAGCTAAAGAGATTCCCCTCAACTTGCGCAGATCAGCTGCACATATTAGTTGCGCAGTACGAAATTTCGTCTTCATTGATGTTACCAAGCTAAACCTCCCTAAAATGTTTAAGATTACGACTCTCCAAAGTCCAACGAGCTCTCCTGATATGATCGACATCACGGACACAACCTCATTTATGGTTGCAACAAATAACGAGGACGTTGTGTCACTCTAGCTACTTTAATCAAGTTATCGCACTTTTGCTGCTTACGCATAACGTTATCGCGGAGAGTTCATTCAAAGCCAATAGTCAGTTGCAGGACGTAGAGGCATTTATTAGAATTTGTTTAAAGAAGGTCGAAACGTAATTCGTGCCCAGATATGACTGGAGGGCTGAGGTAGCCAGAAAGATCATCATGGATAACTGTGTTCTTTGCAGATTCTAAAGTAGCAGTAATAAAAGTTAGGATAGAGTCGTGGCGCCATGTTCAATGTACACTTTGCAACCAGGAGAAGTGTGATAAAACACGAAGAAGGGACTCAAGCATTAAGCACAGAGGGCAATCGAAAGTAGATGAAATACCCCATTTAAAGAGATTAGATTTTGTTGGCAGAGTGTTGTTGATATAACGAACAGTAAAATTAATTACCTTATAAATTCCTCAGGCAAATAATTTTGAATGGACGCCCAAAGAGAAGCTGGTAGTGGTAGTAGTAGTATTGGTAACAGTGAAAGTGGTAGTATTGGTGTCAGCAGTACATAAGTTAAAACGCTAACCTAAAAGAGCAACCGCTTTACATAATGGAAACCTTGCTTGTTACTGATGACGTATAAATAATTCACATAGAGAAACAATAGACCTTATGTGAAATTTAGAGTACAGATTGAAATCAAATACATTTTTACAGTCGCCTGGCATCAGTTAGCGGTTCATTTACTAAAAGGAAAAGTAAAATGATCACAATAACTTGTCTTCCCTTTTCACACAATGTTCGACAAGGCTTTTCATTGTGAAGTAAACAAAGGACGCCAGGAAACATCCGAACAGTTACACAACAAGCACCTGAAGTGTATACCCATATGTCACAGATATATACCCTTACTCGATAAAATAGTCTATACCTTCGGATAATTAAAAAAGAAATTAGGAACAATGGCATAATTACAAATAACTAGTTCCTTTCAATTCAAATCCTGGAGCACAGCTACGATACAAGCAATTATGCTCTATTCATTTGCTTTGATGTTGAGATGTCCACGCGAAAGGTTCTTTAACGAAGAAAAAACTCATAAATATTTTAGAAGGCAAGTTGATGTACAACCTTAAGGCGGGTTATATCTGAATGAGAAAAATGAATTTGAAATTTCCCGTTACCTTGTGTTTGGTTTCTCATTGTAATCAGAACACTATGTATTATCTTCTTGTACAAGATAACGATTCGATCAAATGGGAGCAGATGCAAATTCAGCTTTTTTTATTAACAGAAACTATACCTGAGTAACCTGAATAATAATTATAGGGCCAGGGGTTGTATCAGTGCACTTATAGACAATGCACTTAACCGTTCTTACATAACACACGGTAGCTATCAAATACAAAATCAGTACCTATAATTTCCTTGCTCTAAGCTCTCGAAACTATTCATGCGGATACGAATAAAAAAGCCACTTCGTCAACTAAGATCCCGAAATATATACAAAATAAAAGTCGGTGTGATGAAACCTCTACTTGGAAGTTCTATATTATGCTACAAAGGGCTCTGGACTCCTTCCATTTGGAAGGCAAATGGCAGGCTACCTTGAAAACCCTTAGAATACCAGCGGTCAAACATTACTTTTAACCTTTAAGAGGCAAATAACTGCAAATAATAACAATGAAAATCTAAATCTTTTCTCCGAATCAACACAAGTCCATTAAAGCCTTTACGAACTTTGTTGGCAATCAGTCAAAGGGGAGTACACAACACAACATTTCTACAATATCATTTGCTAGTTCTACTGGGTACAAAAAGTCAACCATTACAATAGCCAGTCTTACCTCTAGATACTTCTCGTAAAGAAGCTCAGCATACTCTCTTCTGGCCAAAAATCCTCTGAAAACTCTCTGGATGTCGATTGCTGCTTTTTCCTCGAGTGATATTTTCTTTTCCTGGAAGGAAAATGAGTGATTTTTATACCATGTTCAACGGGCCATACCTCGTCGGCAACCTAATGATGACCAAGCACTCGTTAGATTTAACCTTTAGTGCTATACGATATTCAATATGCCTGTAAGAATACCACTCGTGTTTCTAACTTGTAAACAGAGTACATTCTTCTTGATCAATACACTGTTGATGAAAAAATCCTCGGCAAGTGCAGTATTAACAGTAGAAAACTGCAGTAACCAGCTACACGACAATTTAAGCACCCGATCCTCCACGCAATAGTCAAGCAGTAATCAGTGGCGATTCGCATTAAATAGGTATTTCTAAATTCCGAAAAGTGACAGACAGCTACTAATCACTGACCGCAGTTGCACAGTATTGCTCGGTGCACCTGCTTCTAAATGCGTGCAGAACCTTAACGATAAAAATAATGTCCAATTACTCTAATGGCAAAAGCGACTGTTGTAAGATAACGCTTGAACATTTTCTCAATATTTGGCTCGTGGTCAGGTCTTCGCCACTGTCTTTCAATGCAAGTAAACCACCAAATCACAAATAAAACTGGTTTCTTTAAAATGAAAAAAATTATCTTTTTCAGGCGACATGGCTACAAAGAAGTATAATAGAAAACAGTCACTCAAACTGTATTGTCACTTCCTAGCAAAACGTGTTCACTGTAAATACTCAACAGACAGAATTACTTATGTTAAAAATTTCGTACATTACATGACTGAGGTACAAATAGCCCCGATCTAACATAAAAACTTGGAAGCAATAACTCGTGGGCATAAGTATAGTAATGTTGCTGATGGATGACTGACGCAGAAACTGCTTCAGTTTGTCGTTGGAGCTAAAATAACCAATAACATCAATTACGCGACCTCTATCTTACAACCATTTCATGACCATGACAACCTGGAAAGACGTGACCTTTACCTCGAGTAAGGATAGCATGGTCTAACTAAAAGGCTCCGGGGTAGGAGTGGCTGGGGTGGTTGAGTGGTGGAGAAGGAGAAGGAAATTGCTGAGGGGTCCTATAAGAGAAGATGATGTTCTATTAAAGTTCTAACATTAGTAGCAGGTATTCCATAACTTCAGAGTAAGAAATCTTCTCCTTCTGATTAGTGTTATCCTTTAAAGCTTTGAAGCAAAGCTTTCAGGAATAATTCTGAAATCATGTAACTCGACTGAAAGTAAGCAGTTGTTTTCCATTCAAAGTTAGATACTAACAACCAGATGATGAATCCAAGGGTATGTAACATGTTAAACTATCATGGAACTAATATCTGAGTCAGTTGGACTATTAGGCAAATTAATGCACACTTAGTAAAGTATGAATAGCACACAGTCATTAATTCTAACCTTAAACACTACAACAGCAATACTACCAAACCTTCCTTAAGTAATGTACACGGTGTCACTACTTTAAATTTTAAAAATATACCAATTTTGCCTAACTACGAGAAATTAAAGTCCAAAATAAAGGTAGCATTCTCTTAGTTCCAAATAAATTCCCGCAAATTATCAATAAGGTTAAATTATGCGAATATGGCACTGCATAGGCATGTCAATGCTATTTACCCACCACATCCGACAAGGTATCAGAATACCTGACGAGTCTTAAACCGTCGTGCTCGCTATCTTAACATAGGAGAAGTAGCAATTTCTTGTATTGTGACATCTCAATTCTATTTCTGATATAAAGCAACTACTACAGGACCAGCAAAGAATTGTATAAGATTTCCTTTGACAAACGATCCACCAAAACAGTATCTTTTATATCAATGATACCTCGTTTATAAAATGATGCATGTGAATGGATATTTGCTTTCAACGTTTCTATTTTAGACTTCATTTACTGCCTTGTATCAAACTACGATTTACAACATTTAGGACAGAAGCAGAGGAAAATTTGCGCTGTTGCATGCCTCGATGCCTGGTACTAAATAACAAATTTTAGACTGGATGTCCACATAACACGAAACCTGGACCACCATACACATTACATTACATTGGCAAACGACTGCGAATTGTTAGGTCTCCAACTCAAACAACTAAAGGCTTCTCGCTTAGATTTACACGACCGCAATAGATCCTCTTTTACATATAAACGTAGGAAGACAGAAAAAAAATATATAAATGTATATACATTATATATAATTGTTTACCAAAGGCAAATATAACTTAACTCCCAAACATATCCTGCTTTGCTTACTTCTACCCATAAAAATCTCTGTAACTCACCTCAGAGCAACACGCATGTATCAGTGGTTTAAGATATGTTTCTGTAACACACTGTGTCACAACCACTGTATAATCATGACGTAAACAAACACAACTCACATTATGGTTTCCCTGAGCACATAACAAAATATCTTTTCAATATAAGCATTCAATAACTCACACCAGTAAACATATTGAGTCACAGACTATTATTTAACATATTCATAACCTCGTCTACGTAGTTTGCAATCGCAGCCTGAAGGGATTAAATGGTCTTGGGAGGGGCCCAGAGTATTAAAATCTTCAAATAACAATCGACTCTTGGTGAACCGTACGCTCTGCTCTTCAATTTCCTCTTTTTCCTTTTCAACGCTTTCAGCAATTGTTGTAACCACTAACGTAAAATTCTAATCACATGTTTTAAGAGGAGACGGGTTTAACAGCTCTGCCGATTTCCTCCTCGAAGATTCGTAACGGAAATCAGCATAATTGAGGTTATGCTCTGTGGTCTGCATAAGACGGTATTGTTCCTATTTAATAAATGAGACTTCATTGATATTGTTGTCTAGGGGCAGGTTTTCGTTATAACAATAAACCTTTTATGGGGCTCATATGTCAGAATCATCAGATTGGCTAATACTTACAAGGGAGTGAAAAGTTGAGCATCTATGCTCAATATAAAAAACACGTCCATCAATTGCACATTATAGTATCATGAGTGGTGGCCGGTACAAGATAAAAACACCTCTTGTAGTGTGCTACAATCACTCTGAAATTAGGCACGTAATCCTCAAACTCAAAACCCAACCTTCAAACTTACGTGCCATCATGGTACAAAAACGGCCAGCCGTGGAATGGGAGAAATTCATTAATTCAATTTTTATGTGTGTGTTTCAGCTTTTGCTTTCGTCAGTGCCAGATATTTTTAAGTTATCTCAGCAGACACATTAATGCATATATATTACTCATGAGTGGAGCATTATATATACGCCCCCACTTCGTGCAGCTACTGTGGTAATGCTCCACAAAACAGTGGTCTATACATAAGAGTAGAGCATAGTATATAAGTTGAAGTAAGAAGACATATCTACTACATTTTTACTCCTACAAGCCTGTTTCGTGATAGCTCACTCTGCACAGAATTTACTGTTAAGAATAACTGGACAATACATTGAGAGTGTCCATGGCTTAAACATAAATACTTGATATACAGCCCTTCATGGGAAGAACATGACACAACTGCTTACCAACAAAGGTCTCAAGCCATTTAGGAGTGTGATGGTGTTTGGTTGTATATCTCCTATAACTTACGCATGTTAGGTTAGATCTCCACAGTAACTGGAAATACAACTTACACACAATCAATAATAGCACTTAGATTTACTTTACTGAATTTGAATGACAAGAGGTTAGCTTGATAGGTGTGAAAATCTAGGCAAAAAGTAAAACTAACAAGGGAATGAATGATGAAAATGATTTGAAGTATCATGATTTTACCATCTTTTAAAACGCTATACAAAGTCTAGATTGTTATATGAGGTGTGTGACAAATTACCTGAACAGCTGGACAGCTGCAGATGGTGTCCATGTATGCAGATACAATCCAATGCCTTTCCTACATAAGCTTGATATACCTCTATATTGCTTCTGCTACCAAATTATACCATTACACCAAACTACATATAGTATGCATACATACTAACAACTCAGAACAAGCAATACTAAACAACATTAAACATACTAAAAATCAATAATATATATCATCTTTCTTACCTTTGAAAGTATCTTATGTGCAATGAATGGATTAACAACCTATATCATAAAGCAATAAAAATAAAAATAAGTCAACAAGATTTCATAACATATAAATACATTAAACATTTTGAACAATTTTTCATATAAATGTTCTCATTTAAAGTATAATAATAAACTTTTTAAAGAACTGCCAAGCAGGTGTTACATACAAGAAATGCAGATATAAAGAACACACGTAACAAAAATTAAATAGAATGTTTAAATATACGAAGCAGAACACCAGAAATACATACAACAATTCATTCAAAAACAGTACACTTATCACCAAATAAACACAATTTAGAATTGAACTAATTCAGTAGTCAACCATCAGAGCATTTGACAAGTATCTCACCACCATAACAGTTGAGAGAGACAAACCAGCCTAATCAAACACTTGTTAATTCTCAAGAGGATTTTGTATACTTGCCACAAAGAGAGTTAAGAAGTGTTTGTGTCATTAATGATGTTAGAATAAGTTTGGGTTTAAAAGAAAACATTCCTATGGAAATGTCACTGCCTTCTATCATCACTATAGTTTATTTGGGGTAAGAATAATCTGATTAGTGAAATGCTTGGTATTTAGAGTGTCCTTATGGCAGTCTTCATTTGTGTAATTGTCACAGAAGTTGAAAAGACCTGCTTAAATTGTCAGTTTTTCTTTAGTGACAGTCATGGTCTGCAACTCTAAAGTATTCCTTAAATACCCCCAAACTACTGTCTTAATATAGACCAATTCAACACAATTCCAAACTAGTATAGGCTTTGTTGGAGTAAAATGACTGGATCCACTCACAGCAGTTTTTAACTTCCAGTTAATTCCTTTGTAAAAGGAATAAACGGAGTTATCCAAATCGGTTGAGTGTGAACTTGTTAGTGATGCTACAGTTTTACCACAATGCTTTTGGTTGAGTGGAAATTCGATCGTTATGCGAGTGCAGCCCATCATCCCATCATGAGAACCAATTGGCATTAATGGAGTGGAATATGTCATGTCATCATTGGAAGAACCCATCAGGATCAATGGCAGTGGCAGCTGGTGGGTTTTTTTGTTGGGGGGGAGGTGGGGCAAATTTCAGATTTGGGTGTGATGCAATATAGTTAAAGGGGCAACGACCCTATTTCATATTAGAGATGTTACATGAGAACAAAAATGTAACTTTTAGGTCTGTGTTGCTCAGGAACCTAAGCATTTAGTAAACCTTTGATAAAAAATGTTTACTTTATAAAAACAGAAGTTACAAAAGCAAGGTTAAAAAAAGAAAACATTTTCAATGTCCAACAGCAACAACCCAAAGGTAGTGCGGAGTGGTTGATCATATGGCTAATTCTCTGTCTGTGGTACAAGTTGAGGATATTTTGTAAGTGACTGAAGGTTTTTTGACACAGGCAATAAGCGGAGTACTCATGTTGAAGATATTACAACTGTCATTTTCTTTGGTGAAAACATTTCTGCTGGTTTTAAGTGTAATACAATGTAAACAAATTTACAGCTTAATGTAATTCTAGCTGACAAGATAAAATAGTTTATCACATTTCAGAATGAAATTATAGAAGAGAGCTTTGATTTATGAGGTGGCAAGGAAACCATCTAGGGAAAATGCAATTTCAGTCAGCACATCTATAGTGTCATTACAACCTTGCTGGTGTTTCTCAAATAAAAATTGTAATCCTCCTATGTAATGCTACAGAGGAATAAGCATTCTGAAGCATATACTTAGGAGGAAAACTGGCACAACTCATCCTACAAGTGTTTACTTATTGCTCGGTCTATCGAACTGTTATGACACAACAGGCACAATGTTCTGTATTCTGTCCAAATGATACAAATGAGATACAAGTGGATAAAGTATATAATCAAAGTATTGCTTTCAGTCAAATCAAAAGTCTTAGGCATACCATATGCTAAATTAAAGCTATAAAAATACCTTCCAAGATATGAAATTAGCAAGCTACATACACCATAAAATATTTTAGAGGCACTTAAATACAAACTACACACTCTTTCAACCATGTTATTTAGAAACAGAATACTTTGAGAGACTATAAAACAGATATATTTTCCATTAATAAAATTTCAGCTGTTTGGTCAGATACTAAGGGAAGACCTTATAAATCAAACAAACAATACTTATAACATTATCACCTTAGTCCATTTTCCATATGTTGTGTTAAAATGACATACACTTGAGGTGAGCTTGTTGTTAATAGAAAATGATACCTATTATAGTAATCATATCATAGTCACATATATATATCACAGAGAAGTATCCCAGTCAGTCAAGCAGTCAGAATCAGACAGGTACCATAATACTTTCTAACTGGCAACACCTTAAATAAACACCACTTTAAATCAATGCTTACCTAAGAAAGATATTAATTTAAAACAAATGACATTAATATTTAGTTTCAATTAAATTACTTCCAACACATCGTTGATAGTTTTGAAAATACTACTATTTGTCCACTTAGTGGCAGCCATGGATGTTTGAAGTTTATCATGTCTTGCGTTGTAAGCTTTTTCTTTGCTATTTTTCAATGGATACTTCTCCCATTGACAGCCTGACAATGAGAGAAGGATCTCTCAAAATGCAGCTCAGAAAAACCTTATGACTCAAGGCATGATAAACGTCAAACATCCACATCATTGATATTTCATCAGACAATAAGTGCAATTTATAGGATGATATCAGTATCATTAAACCTACCTTTACTAATGTATAGTCAAATTAAGCCTGTTTACCTTTCTACTATTTCACCTTGTCACACTACACACATTTTACTTTCATCAATATTTGCTTTGCCATTGTCTATTCAATTAAAAAAAATTAAGAAACTCCCTTCTTAAAATTATTTTTTCAACAAATACTTTGCTCAAATAGATCCCCCTCTAAAAGCCTCATATAGAATAAACGCATGAGCATCCATTCAATGTAAAACAGAATGTTCAAATAATTCCAAACAAATGATTTGATAGGATGACTGGTGACTCAAGGATACAAGGAAAGTCTTTTCGAACAGATTAAATCAATTAGGTATATGTATATAACTGGGGCCAACTAAAATCGCATGCAAACATAAAAAACACCTGCACATTCAACTTTACATTCAGTACTCAGGTTCAACAAGCAAGCACTTAAAAAGTACCTAGCTAATCAAAACATACATAAAGAGACATGTAATATATACAGAAATTTGAACAATCTTTTCATGGTGCATAATTGACCTGAAAATTTGTGACATTGTGCTGAAAACATATTTAAAAGTTTTTTAAACTGACACTCTTCAAAGTATGAATCATCAGAAAAGAATGTATATGTATATGGGAACCTTCTTTACACAAATATGTATTGAAACTAGCCAGTCATAAACAATAAAGGAAAAGAAACCAAAGAGAAAATGAAGAGACAAAACATTATTGGAAGAGTCAAACTGAAAAACGAACTCTTTCTGCCTACGAAATACAGGCTTTCTTCTTTTAATGTAGACAGACTCCAATACACTTATATGAATGGACAGTCTAGCTGTGCTAATTAACCAAAAATTCTTGTCCTTATACATTTTCAATACATGTTTCATATAAAAAAAGATTGCCATATACATATACTTTCCTTTCCAACGATTCATACTCTGAATGAGTGTCAGATGAAAAAAGGTTTTAAGCATGTTTTTAGCATGTCACAAATTTTCAAGGCAATATAGAGAATTTTGTATATTATGTACATGTATAAACATCCTCTCATATGCCATAGTCCTATGATAGAACCATTGACATTTTTCCTAGTGCATCCACTCTTGTGGTTGTTATGCTACCCATTGTCCATCCTTTGATGTTGTCCACCCATGCAACTCTTGTGCGTCCTGGTTTTACCTATCCCTGCACTTCACCATCAGTTGCTAATACTAGGCTGTCCTGTCCTCCAAAGACTATATTTCCTCAACTGTTTTCTCTTGACTTATTTAATACGCCCATGGCTTCTGGTACTCTCACCCTTTGTTGCACCCACTCATTAGTTCTCCTCTCTGTCCGACTGACTCAAAGCATTCTGCACCATGCCCAAAGCTGGAAGGCAGTTATTCTTTTCTTATCAGCTTCCATCACGGTCTACCTTTCACCAACAAACAGAGCTACGCTCCAAACCAAAGACTTCATAAGGCTCCTCTTGAGCTCCAAGCTTATTTCAGCATTTCCCAAATTGATGTCAATTATACTGTTGTATTTCTTACACCTGCCAATTGTGTTCTCATCTCCATCATGCAACCATTCTCTGAATTGATCCTTGATCCTAAGTATTTAAACTCAAGGACTTGGTCCATCACTTGCCCATTGAAACGTATAGGTTAATCTCCATCTTGGGTCATAACATTAGTTTGCATGCAGACTAAACAGTTTAATGCAGCATTCAACCTCAGTTGCATGCTGTATTAGTTGCTCCTTTGACTTTGCCATGAGAGTGGTATCATCTGCATAATGGATGCTCCATACAGCACGGACTTCGATGATGCATCCAGAACGTTTTCATAAGTTTGACTCAACCATCTGCATTATTGCATCTCCACAGGTGTTAAAGAGTAAGGAGAGCATGATACAACCCTGTCATACAACTTTTTCAAATGGAATCAGTTGGTGTGCTCGTTGCAAACCCTTATAGTTCCAGTAGATGAAGAGTGCAGTCTCTCCAGTAACCACAAAAAGTGATTTGAAGTTTCAGACTGTAGTAGAGTCTTCCAGAGTCTCCCATGGTCAACAGACTCAAATGCCTTTGAATAACATACAAATATGAGCCATAGTTCCTGATTTTGTTGCTTAAAGGTCTTGCCTATGACGTTCCCAATTGCTAGAATGGCATCTGTTGTACTTTTGCCAGCCACAAAATCAAACTGTTTTTCTGCAATCTGTGGAACAATATAGTTTGTCTTGTCTTGTCACTCAAGTCACTCAAGTCTTGTCTAAAGTATCTCCAATAGCACTTTTGAGTTGTAACTAATGATTGCTCTATATTTTGAACAATCTTGAGTTATGAATTCAGACTGTAACCATCCACCAGGTCACTCACCCGTAAGCCATATATGATATATAATGTCCTTCAGGACCCACACAAGCACCTCACCTCAAGCTTTGATCACTTCAGTGCCTCTAGGCCAGCAGCCTTGTTTGTTTTTAGGTTCTTAACCTCACATCTGATTTCATTAAACGTTACCTCCGGTTCTGGTTCTTTATTGGTGCTAGGTGTAAGTAACACAGGTATCGCCTTGAAAATTTGCGACATTGCGCTAAAATCATACTTAAAAGCTTTTTTCGTCTGACACTCCTCAGAGTAT
>JANTCA010015777.1:12261-47862 GCA_024741275.1 Chironex yamaguchii | reverse complement strand
CCTTTCTGACGTTTCATACTCTGAGGAGTGTCAGACGAAAAAATCTTTTAAGTATGATTTTAGCGCAATGTCGCAAACTTTCAAGGCGATTTTCAAGTTTTGTACCACAAAAAGATTGTACATCATGTTTCGCATCATACCACATCATGCCAGGTTGGATAAAATGACATACGTCGTATCAGCTTGCATCAAGGCAACTACTATTAGCAAAAACAATTTTGCCGCATACTCAAATTAGACGTTGAGACAAGTGATAAAAAGATTTACAAACTGTTGACAAATGAGAAACACTGTAAGTCAGACAACGACCAGCTTCGGCTCCAATTGATCAAAGCCTTGACCTCGATTTCAACGAACCTCCTTCTAAATCACGGTTTATAAAACGTGTTTAGACAGGAAAGATGAAAATCCCAAACGGGCTGAAAGAAAACTTTGAGATTTCTTGATATAGTTATACAAATATATCAAATCACATCGAGCGATATTGTATTGTGTTATACGTTTTCATGTTGCATCTTTTCATTATATTTTTTATTGTATCAAATTGTACTATATCATATTGCACTGCATCGTATCCCATGTAGAGTAAACACGATAGAATATATCAGCATGTTTAAACAGTGAAGTTTGTTCGATTTTATCTCAATGCACCAAATTTTTTAAAAGTCTGTACCAGTTCACTCAACCTTGTCACTCAGAATAAATCAACCCACGGCCAAATACGACGTATACACTTCCAATAACCAATAATCCAAGTGAATAGAATGCTGTAAGAAATTCCATCATGTTTTATACTTAAAGATGCTTACTGCTACTTATTATACCTGTTGTAGTACACTATGAGTTACCTGCAGTGGAATACCCCCCAATCTGTCATCAAGTTGCACAGCAAACATCGCAGCTGCTCCTTTCTCATCTTGTGTGCTTTGTCCACCCTGCAGATCGACAGAAAAGCAAGTAAATCCAAATTGAACTGTGGACCTAACTAATTTAACGACAAGAGGCCTATGTTTAGAAGGTAAAAAAATCTATGTAAGAGGCAAATGTTAACATCTTTTGTGCAGGAACCAGCGAAGCAAAGAAAGTTTTCTCTTCTAGGTCAGATCCATATTCCAACAATATACATAAGATGCTGAGAGGGTAAAGGCAAACTTTTCAGATCCAGTACTACAAACGTGTCCAAGTATGACTGCAGTATTTTTATGCTGCCAGAATGGTTTACGATATAACTCAACACGTCCAGTGGCTGGTTCCTTAACGCAGAGGTCACCATCAAAGGATGACTGGGAACAGGTAATATTTACGTTAAGAAGCCTTCACCCTTATCGATTACAACTCAATTGCAAGCTATCTTTAAATAAAAAATGAATACTTGTTTATCTTAAACAGGGAAGACGTGATTAGGTAAATTTTTACGGTAACAAACATTTCGTTACGGTTGTGTTGTGCGTATACGTATAGATTGGCTTTTGAACATGTAAAACAAAAGACCAAAAAGGTCTGATTCTTATATATCCAGACCGTCAAAGACCACTAAGGTCTGATTCTTATATATCCAGATCGTCAAAGACCACTAAGGTCTGATTCCTATATATCCAGACCGTCAAAGACCACTAAGGTTTGATTTTTATATATCCAGATCGTCAAAGAACACTAAGGTCTGATTTTTATATATCCAGATCGCCAAATACCGCTAGGTCTGATTCTCATATATCCAGACCATCAAAGACCACTCATGTCTGATTCTTATATATCCAGACCGTCAAAGACCACTAATGTCTGATTCTTATATATCCGGACCGTCGAAGACTACTAAGGCCTGACTCTTGTTTATCAAGGCCGTCGACAATCTCTGTTTTAAGATGCTTGCGATATATGACACAATTCCTCATGATCGGTGATGGTCCCTAATGAACCAAAGAAGTTTGTATCTTTCGATCATTGCCGGTCATCATCGATGACAATACTTAAATGGGTACATCATAGAGTTATTATGCCCAAGGTGCTGCCCTCTATTACTGTAGTAGGGGTGTATTTTCCAGCACGATTATTTATGTTGCCTCTCTCCTCAAACAAAGAAGTGTCGGTTTAAGAAAAAAGTGTTTATCGTTGAAGGAAGGAATTAGAAAACATCCAACAATTTTCTTGCCTGACTTCTACTAGTCCGAATCTTACGTTTGTTTAAAACGTCACATTGGTTATGGAGGAGAACTCCAGTAAGCAGCATATGAGACAATCCCTTACGCTTCGCGACAGGCTCCAATCCTACAAGAATCAAGCTTAACCTGTGCGAAAGATGGTCACTAAAATAATAAAAAAGAATTCAACCTGAGGAGACATAGTTAGTTTGATTTATAAAACATATGATGTTTAGTATTATTAGTAGATTTAATGATCTAGAAATCTCACCAGCCAAAAATAGATGACGAAAGATTCCTTGCCATGTCTATTATATGTGTATAAAATCACGTAGGAATCTCCACCAAAGAAGGTACCATATAAGTTTTTATCAAGTGGAACCAGTTGGAAGTTTTCAACCCTCCATACTTCAGTCTTTCCATTACCATCATCAATCAATCTTGCTTCTTCCCTTTTTCGTCTTTCATGAAGTTTAGCAGCATCCACCTTTACTTGCTGCACATGAGCTGGTACGATAAGAAATATGAAAAATCATGAGACAGGGATCGCGGCCAAGGGGGCGGGGGTCTTCGTCCCCCAAAGTTTGTTAGGTAAATTTTTCCATAACTAAGCAAAACAAGGAAAAAGCAAAAATAGCATTTTTCACATTCATACGATACTACAAGAAATTACCTTACGCAAACGGTTGAGTATTTATAAGTCTATGCGATATTATGAAGCTGGTCTTCAGCATACATGTAAATATTGACTTCATTACATTGCTAAAAGGATTTCATTAGATTGCTTTACTTGTCCTGATAGTTTTGAGTAGTTTTCTCAGTCTGGAAAGGGATCATTCAATAATTAGGTCACGCCTGGAGAACAGGGGTCATCAATTTTGCAAAATTTGCTACAATATTTTTAAGGTATGGGGTACCTGGCAGTTGTTACGTAAAGCAATATATATTTTCTATACGTTCACGGATAAGGCATTTATTTATTCATTGACTCATTTATTCATTCATTCTAAAGTGCAGAATTTTGCAAAAAAGAGGACGTTTTTTGTTTCACATCAAGCAACAGTCCATTGCAAAATAGGCATAAAGCACCGTGACTACGTAGACAATTGTTTCTGAAATCGAAAATTGCGTGACCATCATCAAAATCATTTTGACTCTAGGTGTCACCTGAAAGATCCTTCTCGATGACGAGAAGAATATAAACTTAAGTACGACCAAGGACGAGACAAAAAAATCGATCCTCTATGATAACGACGCCATTCTTGACTAAATATCGCTAATCAATGTAGCAAATGAATTTATTTATCAACACCCAGACCGAAAGAACACATTTGGCTATTTTACCGTAAAAGACCTTTAAATTTAGACATGTTTATATAAATTTTGTTTTTGAACTCGTGTTATTCTGTAGTTTTTTATCATTCTAAAAGACAGACAAAAGTATTTATCTTGAAGTTGTTTATATTGTTAATCCGTATAAATAAGGTGTTTGTGTTTAGAAAATAAATGTTTAGGCCTTTTAGAGATCTATGATGCACACAATTTCCTCATCTTTCAAAAAGTTCCTTGGTTCCCCAGATGACCTGGTAGTTGTGGTAAGAAAGTTAAAAGTGTTGGCAATAAAAATAGTAGGTGGTGGTAAGAAAAGTAAAATTGGTGGTAATAAAACTGGTAAGAGTAGCAGTGGTGGCAAGAAATGTAAAATCAGTGGTAATAAAATATGAGTAGTATTAGTAATAAGAATAGTGTAATGGCTGTGATTATTCGTGGCGCTTAAGACATTCCTATTTGCATCTAGAAATGGTAAAAAGTATGGAAAGGACGATGGAGCGCATAAGACGTGCCAGAAAAAAGCGCCAATAGCAGCATTATTCGTTAAATCAGTATTTGATGTAACTTACCTATACCCCTGCCAGATGTGAAGGTCTGATTGAATCCTGTTGAAACCTTTCGAGGCCAGTTGAAAAAGCATTGCTGAAATAATGGTGGTTCAGCCTCTTCTACGACTCGCGTCACTGGTGTCCAGTCACAATAGGATTTCGTTCGCAAGAAATTCTACGGTGTCAATTAACAAGTAACAATGTATTGCTAATAAAATATCAAAGCAAAGAAATAAAAATATTATTCTACCGCGTAAGGACCCTACACTTTGTTACTGCTTAGAGCAGTGGTGCCCAACCTTTTGTGGTGCCAAGGATCGGTTTCAAAGTTTAAGAACTTTCTGAGGACCGGCGCATGGATAAGTGGCAGATTTACAAATTAAAACTTCAACATCGGGTCTCTAAGTCGTTGTATTTGAACTAGTTTAGGTTCTGACAACAGCCAGATTTCAAACCGAAACGGAAATGAGACCGAAAATAAGTGAAAAAAATAATGCTGTCATCCCATGGCACGGTAGAAATTCCTCTACGGTCCGGTGCTAGTCCGCGAAACGCTGGTTGGGGATCCCTGGCTTAGAGAACGAGAAGTTGCAAATATCAACACTAGAGAGAATGAGAATATTTTGCTATACCAAATGATCACGTAACAAAAGAATTCGAAATATCGAACGTTGATTGAACAGGATACAATGCCACAGAACAAAATTCAGAGGAAATTCGTCCGCACGCATTCCGTCATTCATACTAGAAACGACCTTGCTTACAACATCAAAGACAAGCTAAAGCTCTCGCTTGTTGACGGAGATAAGTGTTTTACCCACATTTCCGTCTACCAAAAATTAACTTCGTACTACTGCATGTTAATGTCGCGTACAACAAAAAGACTCAAATACATTCTAAGTCATAATTATGATGAACTTAAATATTCTTGAATTCAATCTTACCACTGCCAGTTTCATTGCATTCAGCTTCTCCTCTTTTGTAGACTTCTTGCCAATCCAGACATACACATGAGAACCCCCTTGATCAACAATGAAGGCATCCTTTCAAGAAAAAAACAACAATTAAACAAAACAATCAGCGAATGCAGCGAGAAAATATAACTACGTTGGAAGGAATAATAGTCTCCTTTTTCCATCCAACGTTCTTCGTCTAGTTTAACCTTGTTGTTTAACACTTTAGAATATTGCAACAATGCGATTTGTATATTTACCTGACACTGATGAAGACGTAGGCCGAAACAAAAAAAGAGTTAAATAAATTCCCCTTATCAACCCAGCTTTGGGGTTGTCTCTGTACGATTCATACTTACTATTATGTTACGTAAATACTTCAAGTAAGATATGCACGAGAGAATTTATGGTGAATGCGTCTCCGAGAACACTGGAATCGAATAGAATGGCTACCGCAAGTAATATTTTGCCTATGCCTCAATTTCAGCCCAAATCAGATCCGATGAACACTGGAGCAAGATGGACAGAGTGACTGGAAAGATTCGAAACATACTTGATAGCGGCGGATTTAAAAGACGAGACACGAAAACGAGCCTTACTGTTAACCCATGCAGGACCAGAAAAGTATGAAATTTTTGAAACGTTGCCTAATTCAGGAGAAAGCAAAGATTATACCAAAGCCAAAGATGCCTTGACTAAGCACTTTGAGCCAGCGGAAAACCCAGTTTCTGAAATATTTAATTTTCTCCAGCCCAAACAGCGAGCTGACGAGGCTTCGGACAAATTTCATACAAGACTACGTACCCTTGCCAAATGCCGTAAATTCCATGACGCCGATTTTGAAATCAAGATGCAGAGAGCCTGTAATGGTCAGTCAAATCGCCTAAGGGGAAAAGCCCTTGGCGATCCTGACTACAAATTGGAAGAAATGCTTATAGGCAGATGCAAAACTGAAGTTAGTTCTGCTCAGGCCTCGGTAATTGAAGGAAATTTTTGCAATCTTTAAATCAAGGATGCAAGCACTAAAATTGCTTGCTATAAGCGTGGACATTTCTTCCCACATATAAACAAACCATGTCCCTCTAAACAAACAATTTTCTCAAATTGTGCTATAAAAGGACATTTTGCGAAAATGTGTCGAAAACCAAAGGACCAGACTCCAAGCAAAACTAGCCAGAGGAAACCCGCACAAGGTCTGATTTAGGAGAGACGAAACAAATCTCAAAGTAAACAACCATCTTGGAAAAATCGCAAGGCTAATTTTGTTAGTACATCATCTGTACAAGAAAATAGTTCATCCTTACACCATTGAAAATGAAATGGCTTATCCCAAGCACAAAACTTTGCTGCGCCTGAATAAGTCACGAGAGAATAAATTCCTTATAGATTTGGAGGTATCGGTCGATGTTGTTGACAACCCAGCATATCAGAGCATTAGGAATGACGTCAAAAGAGAGCCCGCAAAGACGAAAATATTCGCTTATGGCTCTTCAGCACCTTTACGAGGTTGTTTCCGAGCATCCAGAGTCCAGATCAAGCTATACAGTATCAACGTTCTACATCATTGAAGGAATCAGGGGGAACATAATTAGTGCAAAGACTCCGCTTGGCTTCTCACAGATCCAATGATTAAATACGTGAAAGGAATGCTGATTACACAGGACACTAGGCAAGACAACGAACAAGGTATTCCAACAGAAAACAGCTCTGTAAAGGATGCTAATATACCCCACAGAGAAGATGAAGCGATCAACAAGTTGCTGAACAAATACAAGAATGTTTTCATACGAGAAGGACAAATAAAGGGACAGCGTGTAAAATTACACATACAAAATGATGTAACCCCAGTTTTGCAACCACAGAGAAGCATACCAGATCAGATGAAAAAAGCTGTTTCAAAGGAGCTGGCAAAATAAATGGAGCAAGACGTCATTGAAAAAGCGGTTGACCAACCAACTCCTATTGTATGTGTTCCCAAGCAAGATGGAGGGACACGAATCTGAATCGACATGAGAGAAGCCAATAATGTAATTGTTAGAGAACGACAAGTAATGCCAAGTTTAGATGATTGCAAGGCAGCAGTGAATGGATCAAAATATTTTTCAAAGATAGGTTTGAAACAGGCATACCACCAAGTAGAGCTAGAGCCAGACAGCCGTTTTATAACAACATTTTAAACACATGAAGGCCTTTTTCAATACAGGAGGCTTTCATATGGAACATCTAGCAGTGCTGAATTATTTCAAAACATTCTGCAACGTAACCCTAGTGACATCAGCAATGTGAAATATTATAATATTTTTGCAACGAACCGCAAAGAACATGATACCACACTTGGAAATTGCCTGCAAAGACTCTCAGATCTTAATATCAAAGCAAAAGCATCAAAATGCAGGTTTCTACGAGCGGAAGTGAAATACTATGGTCTGATATTCACCGAAAAAGGTACAAAACCCGATCCAGAAGGTGTCAAAGCTTCAAAAGGTTGCACCTCCACAGAATATGACAAAAGTACGTAGCTTCTTAGGAATGGCAAACACATGCAGTGATTATATTCCCAGTTATGTGTCTCTAACATTACCATTGCGTGAGTTAACAAAGAAAGACACCAAATTCAAGTAGACAGTAGTCGAAGAAAGAGCCTTCAATCAGCTAAAACAAACGCCAACTCAAGCACCTGTAGCTGCATACATCGATACTCAGAAGAGAAGTAGACTAATTGTTGATTGATCTCCGAAAGGTATTAGTGCCATCCTAGCATAGAAAGAAACTGACAGCTCAAGTTGTAGAATTATTTCTTTTGCTAGTAGACTGCTTAATCCAGTGGAAAGTCGATATTTGTAAACTGACATGGAAAGACTTGCACTAGTTTGGGGAGTAGAGCATTTTAGAGTCTTCTTACTGGGTAGTATTCTGATATCATCACTGATCACAAAGCACTAGAGGCAATTTTTAACAATCCTAGATCAAAACCACGAGCACAAATCAAGAGATGGATTATGAGGTTACAATGTCATTTACAATACAGGAAGTAATAATAAAGCTGAGTCGACATCCGATATATGTTACAACCTCAGAACGTTCAGAAGAGCATATTGCTACAGAGTATGTCCATTATGTCACAGGACATGTAGTTTCAAAGTCCATGCCATTAGAAGAGATACAAAATGAAACAAAGAAAGTGCTACGAGAAGTTCAGATAGCCATAGATACAGGAGAATGAGACAAAGAAAATGAGATCCAGCCTTGCAAAAGTGCAAGGAAGAGATTACAAGCAACTACAAAAAAGATGTCTTAATGAAAGGAAACCACATTATAATTCCAGAAGCCTCTCTCCTCACTTTTACAACTCGCAACGACTTTCTTCATCTACCATTGATCATAGGATTGTCAGTTAGGTTATGTCTCAGTTGTTTTGAGAATAAAGCTTGATTCATGGATGTCACAGAGTGCAAAGAACATGCCCAAAATGACGAAATTACTTGAGGCGCATAAGTATTGAAAAAGACCAAGAGTTTGTCGAGAGAAAAGATTTAGTGCCCAAACACGAGCTAAAAAGTTAAAGAATTAAGAGAAAGATGTAGCTCTTGCCAAGCAGTGGGAATAAGCAAAGCAGTAGAGCCAATGCAGATAACATTGACTAAAAACATACCTTGGTATCATGTAGGAATTGTCTTTCTGGGACCAATACCAAATTCTCAAAAATATTTGTTGGTGATCATTGACAAATACACAAAGTTTCCATGAGTAGAGATTGCGCATTCTACCTCAGCTCAGGCCGTGGTTCCAAAGCTGGACCGAATATTCGCAACTCATGGCGTACCAGTCAAACTTACCAGTGATAATGGACCACCGTTCAGTGGATGTAAATTTGAAAGGTACAAGAAGGCGCTGAACATTAGTTGGGAAGCAAGTATTCCATTAAGGTCACAAGGAAGTACAATGCTGAAAGGTTCAAAAAGACAATATTGAAGATATTGCAGACAGCAAATCTGGAAGAGAGAAACTGGAGACAAGAACTCAAACGACTCTTACTCTCATAGAGAACGATACCTCATACAACAACAAAGATCGCACCTGGTAAACTTTTACATAGTAGAAAAATCAGAGGATTCTTACTTGAATTACCATCAAAGATAGTGATGATCAAGCACAAGGAAACGAAAGAAAACAGAGAGAAAAGAAGCAAAGATTACTATGATAAAAGACATCATCCAAAGAAATCTGATCCGAAAGAAATCAAAGAAGGAAACATTGTTATCTGCATACAAAAGAAACACAACAATTTAACATCAAAGTTTAGTCCCAAACATTTCACTGTCATCCAGCTCAAAGGAACAAGAGTTGTAACAAAGAACAAAAGGAGTCATATCATCACAGCGAATATATCACATTTCAAGAAAGTACTACGTTATGAGACAATGGAAGACGATGATCAAGATACAGATAGTGAAACAAAGAACTGAGATTCAAAAAACAAATGACAAGGTGTTACCTAGACGTTCAAAGCGATCAAGAATTATACCATAATACCATCTACCTCGATGAGATGAAGGAAAATGGAAAAATGGCTAGGAGTTAAACATTTGTTTTGTTTTTAAAATAGGAGAGCATTGTAGTGATTGATAATTATTATTATGCTGTGCAAATACATCATGTAACATATGCATAAAAGAATCAATGCCGAATGCATCTCCGAGTAACATGCATGCAACGTTGTAAACAATTGAAGGTCTCGAAAAGTCCTTCACCAAATATCTTCATGCAATGATGGCACAGAGGTTTGAGTGTTGGCTTTTGAGTATCGGGGTTACGAGTTTTAGTCCCCCACTAAGTGCAGCTATTTTGGTAATGCTCTACTATTGACAAATATATTAAGGCACTTGTGTGTGTTGAGATACTATATATATAGGGATAGGGAGAAGCTGACTGGGCTCGAACTTGCAATCCTGAAACTCCAAGCCAACACTCAAACCGATGCTACATTCCAATACAAAGGTTTGGCTAAAGGCATTTCAAGCCCTTGGTATCACAAGCGAGATACAACGATGGTTAAGGTAGAAATTCATTTAGGTCCTTGCCTTCGTTAGTGCCAGATATCTATATGCTATCTCAGCAGATACATTAATGCCTCATTCGTATGTATCATTTATCAGTGAAATATTACCACAGAAGTATCTAAGAGCCTTTCATAATTAGGCTATTGTACTTATATTACCTGGCTATCCAAAAGATTGTGGTCCAATTGGCCGTTGGCAACTTCAGTGATGCGCAATTGTCCTGATGCATCCGAGACACTGGAAAAAAATACAGAAGCAGTTCAATATTACGCCAAAATGCAGGTTGCATCCTGTGGGATATGATTTGACATTCCTTCTAGGTAGTTACAAATCTCTTCTTCCTAATTAGATGCGGTGTTACTTCAAACTTCCAAAATGTATTGTGCAATCCTATTAGAACATGATTAAAATATGCAGGAACTACATATTGTCTAAGATCCTGTCGGTCGACAAATTGTTATAGATACAACTTTTCTAACTCTGATAAAGTAATTCCTCTTCTATCTGCGTGAGTCAATCCTCTGTTAGCTTATTATCAATCTCTTAAACGTTAATCGATGCACTTTCCGGTCATTACGGACAACAATTCGTAAACACAATCTCTTCGTAGCCTCCACGGTATCCTCGAATCAATATTCTACAAGATAACGAATCATCTATTTGCTGCACTGATCAACATGTATATGGGATTTATTCATGTCCTGAGTGGCTGAGTGGTCACTTTGATTGCGGGAGGTTGTGGGTTCGAATCCACGACCGGGTTATACCAAAGACTTTAAAAATGGTACATAATGCATCCTTGCTTAGTACTCAGCACTTACGGGATAGATTATGGAAGTTAAACACACAGTGCTACCAGTGGGCCAGCCCCCTACTGTAGCATTGACTGTAATTGCACAGCTCAAAGACTAAGGAAACGGAGATAGGTGCCGCCCTAATACACCAAAAATGGTGCGGGAAGGAACTTTGAACTTTTTAATGACAATAAAATAGAAACAAACACTGACTCGACTGAGACTCGAACTGGTACATTCTCTGTTCTCTAAGAGAGAGAAATATGGGACTTCGCTCTTACTGAGAAGTCGGTAGAAGGAGACGCCTACCGTCTTATGCGATGTCAACCGATTAAGGACCTAAGTGGAAAATTATCACTATCCACGCTGGTGGATTATACCTCGGTTGGTAAAGAATCTGCAAGACAAAAAAGTGGTTTTTGTTTTGAGTACAAGTAGAGGCAGTGTGTTTTTCCACTTTTCTATTAGTAATTGCTTTACTGTATTCTTTAACGTAAGATTCACAGATGACATAAGGTAAAATCCCATGCGACTACATACCGATGTAACGATATATTGGAAGCCTTGGCTCTTTCCACCTTTGCATCACTGCCACCCTCCGATGCAGGCTTAATCCTACCACTGCTGCCCAAATCAACGAAAAATTGATGGAGTGGATCTGTTTTATCTACTCTTTGGTGTCTATAATTGGGATCATCTTCTACAGATAGAAAGGATGAGTAAGGAAAAACAGCAATAACATCAATACGGATTTTTCATAAAAGAGTAATTTACGTTTTAGTAAAAATAATGAAAATGTGCAGAGTGGGAACACTTTACGGCAGGATATAAAAACACAGACAAATACAAATATGTAAAGTTAGGAGTACATTCTTTTAACGTCGGATATTTGCAAAGAATGTATAATAAGGATTCAGACCGAAGCAATGCCGAACGTTCTTGTTAAAGAAAGCCTTAAATCGTGATTTGTAAAACAAAACCGATTGTTTAATTGCTTACTGATCAATCGATTGATTATAAATGGCCATTGATTCAAAAAATGTAGTGCCTTAGGGCTAGTATATGGCCAATACAATACAAAATTTACAAGAATGATCCATCTACGAATCGTCGATTTACAAGATCTTACTCGTGCGACAGAAAGACAGTTGCGACCCAGAAACACAAGTACTAATATGTAGCTGGGGGTTAGCCAAGAATTCGGACTTACCCACTATCTGTATATGGGCCTTTCCACCACGCAGCTCATCCCGGATCTGACGTGCAAATTCCATTGCCTAAAATATGACCAAAGGATCATGATACTAATAAGTAATTAATAAATCGTATATTCAGAAGAACATATAATAGTAATTACATGTCGGCAAGCATGAATTGTATCCTAATTAAATCAGTAAGGTTTGACACATGGTAATATCTGTGTACATCAAAAACAAGTTTTTGCACAGTCTATGAGAGGGACATTCAGTGAAAAAGAAATTTAGTTGCCAACTTTTATTGACTGCTCTCCTTGCGTAAACATTTTTCTCTGCTAATCAATGATTGTCCATTTTCCCGCAAGTTTCTATCTTTATTTTTTAATATTTTATGCAGATCCAGAAATTCATTCAAAATCTCTCTCCTTCTTTGTTGTAAGGCAATCTAAACAACATCATGCTCTGCCACTTTTACTGTGGTTATACGACAACTAATAATTAAATTATACATCATCATCTTTCCGTCAGTTATTTACAAATCGGTGAGATAACATTGTCAAACCCGTTTAATCACAATTATCAAGATACGGACTTTATATATGTAGATAATAAAACACTAGAGTTCTACTTTTATTCTTTCTTGTCTGTTACTCTCCAGTCCACACCAAATCCATATCTTCGACCCATTATCAAGAATGAAAATATCACCACGATTTAAAGACTCTGATGAAAGTGGAACCTACGAAGAAATAAAACAGAATTTTGTAAATAAAGCAAAAACGTTCAGTAGCACTCGTTGCTGGCAAACTGTTAGGAAATTTATTACTATTCTCGCGTAGCCAATTTTTTATCTGCAAAACCTTGTGTAAACTCAAGGATTACTCATGCCTGAAACAAAGAAGGACTAATTTGGCTCTAAGCTACTTTCTCTTGTTTAAGTGTGGCCTTCCTATTGCAGATTACTATGAAGATCTCAAACGTTTAAGGGCATCTTTCATGAGACGAATTTTGAGCATAAGGTCTATATTGGCTTAGCAGCAAGTTTAATCTTCTTGTTAGTTATAAATCCACTTAAAGGGGGAAGGGAGCTCACTGAATTAATTACAACAGTTGTAAGATGGACAGTGATGTGTAGAAAATTGATAAAGTGATACTATTGCCGTGACTTAGACTTTGAAAAGTGAAATTAGTGGTTAACATGAAGATCTCTTTAAATTTGCGGCTTTTTAAATTGTACGATGGATGCTTATATACATACTCTAAAACAACAGTAATGGATTAGCCAACCAGCATCCAAATCAAACAATGAATAGTAAGTAGGAAGATGAATGAAGAAAAAGCATTTAGTGTTAGGTACTGCAAATAACAACCTCCTTATCATATTGACAAATGAGTTTAAGAAGTGAACTAATTGTTTTTGACCATGCAAGAATCATGTACCTTTGTAACTCGAGGTCGTTTCTTCCCTTTTACTTGAAGTAACCGTTTCTCATGTGTGTCAGTTACAATTCGAAATCCAGATGCTGCACCACCTTCCAGATATCTACAAAACGTAACCACACCCTGGTTTACACGCGTTTGATTATTTTGACAAATATGGATCAACGGAAACAAAATAACACTATTTGAAGTATTTGGAGAGGTCTAGACAACTATTCAAGAACAGGTCCTGATGCTACCTTGCATTACTGATGACTAATTCAGAGCAATGATCCTTTCCCTTAAACATAAAGGGATGTTTGGTTGGCAACGGAAGCGTGGAAGCCTATGCTTACCTCCGAAAAAAACAGGCTACTTTACAGATGTCTTTTCACTGGGAAAATGTATTAAATTGATCACATCACTGACCTTAGATGTATGGGTCACAATTAATATCATTTTATCACTAAATATTTCACTAAATATTGCGAACTATGAGGTCAACTTATAACTCTAAAAAGTCCTGGTCGATAAAAGAAGCTGGTTAGGAGTGGGACCAGCTTGTAGAACTCAGACAACTCCAGAATTTGCAAAGCAAGGAGACCATGCGGGTCAGAAGACCATGCGGGTCAGGAGACCATGCGGGTCAGGAGACCATGCGGGTCAGGAGACCATGCGGGTCAGGAGACCATGCGGGTAAGGAGACCATGCGGGTCAGGAGACCATGCGAGACAAGACAATGGCTTAGAAAGTCTGATGTACATCAAGCATCTTTTATACGGACGACAAAAGCAGTTTCATGCAGTTCCTGATGAAACAGATTTTCGTCGCCAAGGGAACCATCAGGATAAGCAAAAAGACTACCACCTTACTGTTCAACCGGATAAAAGGAAAGAGGCAAGGAACAGGTCTACTTACTGGATTCCCTTTGGAAAATACGACATAAATTGTCCACTTTCATGAGCTTGAATCTAGAAAAACAACACCAAGAATATAAGGTCTATGGATCAAAAGCAAAACTCAAGCTTGTTTTGGAAAAAGTTCAAGATCAGACATCTTATATTGAACAGTTAGGCAAATTGGGCATTGCATGAAATGTTGTAAAATTCTTTGGTGATGGTAAATGTTGGATGATGAAGTAAAACATTGCATTGGGACATTTGATAACCCACTGTCTTATTACTGCAGTAATCTGACTTAGCTGAAGGAATGAAAATAAATTGCTTCCTGTCACTTGGGTTCGAATCAGAAACAAACACAAAGCATGGTAGAAACGACAATTCTTATCAATCCTCGAAAATTAGCCTGTATATTTATCTCATACTACATTGATACGCCTTTCACTTTGTAGTTCCGTAGACAAATGTTTTATGTCATTTTGCCCTTACCTCTCTATATTGCACAGGAGACGAGCCTAATAAGTCATCTAATTCAACAGCTTTAACAGCAGCAGTCCCAGCTTCATCCTACGAGAATAAAAAGCAACTCATACCACTACACACACAGCAAACTGCGAGAAAATTTGTCAACGGAATACGCATGTCTATCAGAGCACAACTGAAGTTATATTTACGTACTTACAAATCGTAGATAAAAGACTTTATTTGTTGTATGATATACGCTGCATATGTAAGAGCGTATTCTTTATCAATCTTATTTTACTAAAATTAATTACTGCACACACTTTAAACTGCACCCTGACATAATTTTGACTGTATACTGTCTGTTTTATCTTTTTAGTTTCGATACCATGAAACAAAAATCCGTAACCCATGTCCTCTAGAGATCCCCAGACATCTTATAAAACGACGACATTTTAATCTCCCTCAAAAATGACTGTCATCTCCCCATAAAGGCTTAACACTTTGATCATCATCGATCCAAGTAGTGTGACAAACATAAAATGTCACACTAAATGCCAGAAGTCAACAATTAAAAGAAAAGGGTTCGATTAAATGCAAGATCAAAGATCGTGAACTAACAAATCTGAAATGCCTGCAAGTAACTCGCATGTTTAATTCATCATCCCTTTAAGCTAAATAAAACGTCGATTTTGAAGTGTCCCCAACGCAACAACTAATACTTCTTTGCCCTCTGTAGTGACCATCTGGAAATTGAAAGCTCTGCATCCTTTTCAATAACAGTGACAGAAAACTTCCTACAAGCTAACATTTCCTTGGATTTCACGCGTAACGAAAAAACCATGCAATCATACAACAATCCTCCTCTTTATATATATCACATACAGCAACCCTCCTCTTTATATGTATCACCTTCGTATTACTTATTCCGCGTTGTGTCGCATGGTTAGGGTCTTGTAGTTTGAGAATTCGCGAATGGATCGTTGTCTCCTTAAAAAGGGCAGTAAACGTACAAATATTTCTGTTTTATTAATTATATACTAGCCCAATGGCACTACATCTTTATGAATCATTTTCTATTGTTTATACAATGCTCGGACCAAAAATTTTCTAGTTTACAATCATACAACAACGTCTGCCCTTCGTAAAATGCACTCCCAGTTACGTACAAAACGTGAATCAGTTAAGTTAAATCAATATGAAATTTTATGAAAAATATTGTTTAGATCTCTTTTCATTTGTTTCTGTGTAGATGTAAGTCCGATTTGAAACCTCGAATTTTTCGATTTCAATTTCTCACCCAGTTAACTTGCATCACGCCATGGCAGCTGTGAATTGTAGTAACGATGTTGAATTTAATGTCAACAGTGAGGGTTAAATGATCATGTATAGAAAGCTCGAAATTAATAATGAGACTTCCATCAACTTACATTGTCTAGCGATGACTGTGATGGTGATAAATGATGATGCATGCGAAGGAGGTAAAATTGGATTAAAACTAGAATCAAGCAACCGTAAAGATAGCTTGATCTCCTAATTGTTTTCTCGGACAAAGATAAAAAGCACAACATAAAATGCGATTTTAGAACGAAACAAATTTCAAATACGGCTATGAATGAAAACAGACTTTCAAAAGATGTTAGATTTCTGTTTTATTTGGGCGTAAACAAGCGCGTGATGTTTAAGAATGGTTCATAGAGTCAACGAGTGAAAGCAGGAGAGAATAGAGGAAATGGACATAGGATTACTTTCTAATCAAAGCATTTGTAACAGAATAAGGTGTTATTGTAAGGGAGCAACAAGCTAGCCATCTTTTCCAAATTGCGCCATTTTTAAAAGTATGTAGGCTATGGTCCACACGTCTGTGACGCATTGCTACATCCAATACTGTGTGCAAGGTGTCTGAATTCGGAATCCTTTTTAAAATAGATAGTAGAGGTAGCATGATTGTTATCTTGTTTGTAGCCAATTACAAAATGTTACAAGAAATGTAGTTGGCATAATCAACTGTCCCAAGGACACTCCAGTTACCTACTTTGTACCTGTACCCAAATTTAATCACGGAATTCAATATCTCGTTGACAATAAAAGTTATCCTTAGAAACCTAAGGTCCGCTAAGTACTTCCTCATTCTAAATACTTTCGAATACACTTGATATTTTTACCTTTGTTGTAGATTTTCCTAACCAAAAGTGAATGTAGAATTTGTTAGCTGATCTACCTTCAGTCTAAGACAAAAAAATGTAGAGAATTCATGAAGATTTTGTAAAATGACAAAAACACAAAAATGTCACGAGTGACTTCGTTGGAACTAGTTCCCTAAAACCGTATCCTTTTACGAAAGCATTTCATATCAACACTCGCTCATCTTCTTAAATATTACACTTTGATTAAAGTAACATAATATGGTCTCTGTGTGAAACCAGTTTAACCTGCAGAGGGAAGTCTGGTTAAACTGAATAGGAATGCACAATAAACTATTCATTCTGACACCCTTACAGCTTGTAAGTGGTAAGCTGAATATTCCAAGTTCAAATATTGATTCAGCGAGCTTATCAAATTCCCGTTGCCTTCCTTTCATTTCTTAAAGTTTTGTTCCTTCCTCTACTTACTTTTTGCCATTCCGTTCCTTTCCCTCTCCTTTTTCGTTCCGTTTTCTCTCCTTTTTCTTTCCGTTTTCTTTCATTTTTCTTTCCTATTCCTTTGCTTTTTTCCTTTTCGTGGCTTTTTCTAACCTTTTTCTTGTCTTTCCTTTTTTGCCTTTTCTTTTCCCTTCCTTTTTCTTTCCTTTTTCTCTCCTTTTTCTTTCCGATACTTTCTACATCTTTCTTTTTAGTTTTTATTTTCTTTGTTACTTTCTTCAAGTTTTGTTATTAAGTAGGATATAATTTCATTGCTTATAAAATTCTGATGAAATGCTCTAGCCAGGCACTTAAGTTTGCAATTGTTACTTTTGTTTGTAGCATGAAGTCTTCTTGTTTACTTTTTTATATTAAAACGACAAATTATAGTTCCAGATTATAAAAAATGTAGGGAATAATGACCTTGACTGAAAAAATAGAACATTATTTAGTCACTGAATATAATTATCTGCAATCAGGAATGTTTACAAAAGAACAGGTCAAGCCTTATTACATAAGCACCATAATGAGTGCTTTCGGTATTATCAAACCACAGCTTGGTGATCGCTTTGAACGATTATACAACCGATGACATAGTATAACGCAGAATGTCAAACACTGCAAACTTTGTAATGGTATATAAATCATTGCAAAGTGTACCATTGAATGACACTAGCTGCTTAGCAAACCATAGCATAACACAAACCCCAAAATATACATATGAATCATGACTGGACACTTCATGACTGAAGTATAAAAGACGTTTGTGTACCCACAATACTTCAGGTTTGAAAGATTCAATGGTCGTACAAGAAGCAAGGAAACCGATGACGGCTTTTCAAGTCTTGTATTAAAGAGTGCGAGTTCGAATAAACTTCCAGACATACCAAAGAAATTGTACAAGGAGCAATCGACATTTTGTAACTTCAGGTGTACAAAATTGCAAGTTGTAGTCACATGTTGAGGAAGCCAATGTCTTACAAAGAAAATAGGTGTATTTGACTGTTAAAAATAATGTCTGAGTATAGCTACAGACTGATGCATAAAAAAGAAGTCCTTTAACTATATATGCGATGTCGTCTAAGCTGAGATGACAAAAAAAGCGAGAGTGATGACGTTGCAAACCCAACAGACTTATTTGTCAGTATTTCTGGTTGCGACATTTACATATATTGTAGTTTTATATCTTCTCAAATGGTTCACGCGATCAGTTGAGAACACAATATTTGGGTACCCGTAATTCAAAACATCGGCTCGTGATGAAAATGTCTTTACAGAGGCTACGGATACTGGCATTCGGTTATCATTTGAACTTCTGGGTAAGGGGGATTTATATCAACCGCGTCAATTTCGATAAACATTTGACACCTTGAGCAGATGTATAACGCTATTGGTATGTCGTTCACACCTTAGCATTCATTACGGCTATACGTATTACGAAACAAGAAAATTTCGTTACTATCCGCTGGAAACCACTGAAAGCTAAACTAGAGTCAACTACGGAGCGGTTAAAAGCGTCGACGTATAAAAAAATTCAAATGCGCATGCTCACTATTTGTTGGTCGCTGGCCTTCGACGAGTTTCGCTGTCATGTAATTGCCCCTTGAAACAACTTTTAATTCGAAAAGCCTTACAGAAAAACATCAGGATTCCGGTATCTAAAAGAGGGTATGCATTTGACTGAATGTTTCAGGCATCATCCGGGATCGAAACAAGTAATGTAATAATCTCTTCAGAGCTAATGATTTCAATATTGAGTGCTACGGTATTATATTAATTTGACATTAATATTATGTTGAAATATCAGACAGTTTTTTAATCAGATCTTGTGCTACAAATACAAGTGATACACGGATCTTGAGAAAGATTAAGGAAGCACGAATAGTTGCTTTCGCACACATCTGCTATCGTCGAATCTTATAAATTTCCGAGGTGCAACGACGTAGAAACGACAACGTCCGGAGAGAGTTGAATGTCCCACGTGACTGGTTGCTTCCTTATGTCAAAAAGCAGAGACCGTCATATTTTGGGCATATCATGAGACATGGTTGGAAAAATATCCTTGAAGGCTACATATCTGGAAGAAGACGAGAGGGAAGACAATTTCGTGGATTCCTGAGTCAGGCCATATATTCTGACTCATTGATGCAATTAGATTTTTCAGAAATAATTAGGGTGTCATTTTTACCCTGTGACCATTGCAGTAGATTGTTACAACAAGAGATTAACGTTCTGATAACTACATTACCAGCCATATCACTTACCTTTAATACAACGTAGGAATCACCTTCATAAAACTTGCCAAACATCTTCTCTGGGTAAGGGACAAGCTTGAAACTCTGGACAAGGACAAAAAATAGCAATACATTTAGTACGAAATGTAGCAACCATAAAAAATTAAACGGCTAGGCATATGGTGTGACCTTGCGTTGTCCGGTGTAAACAACATTTCCTGAAACCTCCATCTAAATTTGCGAGAAAAGAAACTCACCTTGACTACACCTTACAAAAATAACCACTATTCTGCTATTTCAGCAGACTACCTGCCGATTTCTATTTCAATAAAAACGCTAAAAAGCGTTATGGTAAGCTGCAAACTCTATTTAAACGACAATGAAGCTGCTTGATGGCATTATACCAACTGCTTTTAATTTCAGTTTGAAACTTGAACACTGGGCACCCTATCAATTCCAGACTACGCAGAACGAGCCTTTCCAACATGCTTGTTCATTCTGTTGAATTAAATTTCACTCATTGTCAAGAATAGAAGCATGGCTTAAAATTGTCGCTAAATATATATTGTTGCATTTATAATATGCATAATATTTCGGTGCAGTTGCGGCAAGTTCTTTTTTTGAGAGCAAGCAGCATGTTCGGGTTTGTAAAACGAAAATTTGCAATTTTATTTCCTGTGTTTACGTTTTCGTATTTTTGACATCAGGAAACCAAGCAATTTCATCTTTTGCAACCTTTTGTACCCTAAATAATCAAAAAGGCCCACATAAAATGCATTAGAATAGCAGAGCGCCCACATGTTAATTACAGACGAGTACAAGTACAATTGAAAACAATACATGTAAAATTGACAGCACTTAATGTAAAATAGTAAGCAGTTAATCTAAAATAGATAGCAGCTAATGTAAAATAGTAAGCAGTTAATCTAAAATAGACAGCAGTTAATGTAAAATAGATAGCCGTGCATGTCAAACAAGTAGCAGTAAATGTGAAATACATGAAAAATACATAGAAGTTAACGTAAAATAGATAGCACGTAATGTAAAATAGATAGCAGGGTGTGTAAACTAGAAAGCAATAAATACATAATGGATCTCTTTAAATTTGAAGTAGATAGCAGTTAAAGAAAAGTAGATAGTGGTGCATGTCAATTAAATAGCAGTAAATGCAACAGAGATTGCAATAGACAGGGCTGCCGAGAGCTAGGACAGGCCCCGAGACAGCTAATAGAAACGGCCCCCCTTTTAAACTTTTTAATTTTTTAAATTTTGCTAAAGCTAAAGAAAGCAAACAGTAGGTAATTACAACATAACATTAAGTCTTCACTTTGATATTATTACAAAATATAACAGAATGAAACAGCTTCAATTTCTTACGGGCCACGAAATGGTCCGGGCCCCGGGGCAGTTGCCCCGGCTACCCCCTCGCGGCGGTACTGGCAATACGTGAAAATAGTTTACGTCATATTCTGTCCAGTATTCGGAAATCGTTTCACATTATTCCAGACCAAATGTTCCTGTGCTTAGATGACCTTTGAGGCCAATAGTTTAAACCAATATGTTACACTAAGAAACAATAAGACATCGTTTCTTTGCTTTGACAAAGGATTTATTTGGATAATGAAACTAAAAGAAGGTTGGATTATCACCAGATACTAATTATAGTTGTTGAGGAAAACTGTTATCGAATTATTTGACACACACTTGTGTATGAATATTTAATCAATTATGAAAAAACACTTGAAATTATTCTTGTACTGTTCGTCTTTCTTCTTTACCTCGACCCGCCAGACTTCCAGACCAGGCTTTAATCCTGCAGCTTTGAATGCTGGATCGACCGACATTCTTCTCTGGTTGTTATTCGTATTTCTGAGGAAACAAAAAGAACTTGAAATCAGAACAAATTTTACCTTTGCCATTGCTACTCGTACTTTTGTATGTGAAGATAGGAAAACAATATGGAGGTGTACACGATACTGAACGGATGCACTAGAAAGAATGATAGATGGATGGACAAACAGATAAACGCCTGACTAGAAGTTATAAGGGACAGAAGGAGCCAAGGGAAGCACCGATGCAAAATGCATGATTGACTGGACGGACTGATTGACAAGTAGACGGACGGACAGAAGGATGGTTAGGTGGATTGCGCGATAGATGGGTTGCAGTTTGGATGGACGGCTCTAAAGAAGCACGAAGGCACGAATGGATGAATTAATTCTGGAATTCACTATGTATTCAAGTACATCGGTTATAATTTCTCATTTGACATCCAAATAAAAGAAAAGTTTACACTTGTAAGTATGAGGTTATGTCAAGATGGCTGACACCCATCTTTATAAGACAAGCATAAAGTTAATTTTCCTACTCGTGATTTTGACGCTGTGAGTGAAAGGATCATAAATCGCGACAGGATCTAATGTCAACGTAATATAACTATTTGCAAATAAGTAGCATGTTTATTATCAGGTTGTCAAAAACATAAAGTGTGGCTATGTAAATAGGATACAAAATGACAGTAATTGTATGCGTAAGCTCAATCGAAGCGCCATACTATTGAATCGTTTAACAAACAATATTCAACCATACGATGAACACGTTTTTTGAGTATAATTAACATGCTAAAATTAAATAACAACCCCTCATTATCACGGTATCTGTAATTAATATAAATTATTTCTTGAAAAGATTTAAGATCAACTAGTTAGCTGCAAATGCGTATTCTATAAAAATTTATGATCGATTATGTAAACTGAGAAGATATAATTTATGGCATAAGTCGTGTTGTCCATATACAGTAACAATATGTTCTTCGAACGATTATGTCTCTTTGTATAATTCACAACAGCTATTGTGGTAATGGTACATATATTTAGGGACGTGAGTACGATTAAATCTGCCTATTGCGAGGTGAATTTTCTATAGCTTTTAATACGCTATAGAACGGATGTGGTCAAATCAGAACTGCTCCATTTCAAGTAACGTGACTGGTCGAAGCAAGTAAACGAACCTCAGACATTGTTCTTAGTATCACGAATGGATTTAACCAGGGAAACCTGGTTACCTTCGTCGAGTTTTAAATCGTTTTGCTTTTCGTCCTCGCCAAATTTCTATGCAAATCACATGCACATTTTACTAATATCATCTGATACTGTTAATAGTTCATTTATACGCCATGTTTTATCAAACTAGATTGAAAACCGAGGCAACATGGAAGTTGCGATAAGAGAAAACAATAGGAACGAAGTACTAAGAAGTAAAGAAGATGGTATTAAACAGGAAAAAATCTAAACAAAAATTGTAAACGTTTGATACTATTGTGTTTCACTGTTGTACTTCGTTTATATCAAACCTTCGCCTACATACTAAAACGAATTTCCACTTTGAGGTTGCCTGGTGAAGCTGTGAATTTTATTAATAGCGAGGCTAGTTTTGGTACTTATTCTTATTTATTAGAACAATTACGTCATCGTGAAGCTCCAACGTGGTGACTCAATTATAAATATATTAAAACAGAAACCCGTAATAAAGACGAGGCTAGTCCCATCGCTTCTCAATATAATTAGTATAAATAATTGTTTGCTGCTTCCACGAATCCTCCGTTCCCTCGTCAAGTAACTTTGAGCAATCTATGCCCTTTGTTGGACAGGCAAAATGTGCCTGCTAGTTTGAATCTCATGACATGTATATTGGTTCTCCTGTTGTATACCAACACGCTTTAGGGAAGTGTAAGTAGGCCAATCTGTCACATGATTGAGGCCTTGTAGGTCAAAAATTTGCGTTTGGGCCGTTCTGTTCTTTAAAATGGTGGTTAAGTTAAAAATTTATAATTTATTATTCATATACTAGCCAAACGGTACTTATTAATGTAAGTCAACTTCTAATAGTTACAGAAGTATTTTTTGAATACCGATAGCCATAGATAGCCATAATCTTTGTTGTTCTACACACAAACAACTTATGTCCAATGAAGTGATTTGCATTTCATCAGAAGAAGATTCATTCTGATATTCTGTTATGCATGCCAGAGCTTTTCTGGGTACATCTGTGTGTTCTTTGACTCACTGAGGGTTGACATGCATTTGTTAAAGGAGGCACGATGCGTCGATTGTAAACAGTAAAAACAAATAGCAAATTGATTGCTATTGTTATCGTGTTGATATCGTTTGTCCAATATCCCTCTCATAGTTAAGGCCTTGTAGGTCGATAATTCGCGGATTGATCGGTATCTTCTTCAAAAAGGTGGTAAAGGTACAATTTTTTCTATTTCATTAGTTACATACTAGCCCAATGCCACTACATTTTTGTGAATCATTTTCTGTAGTTTATCCAATGCACGGACCAAAAATTTAAGGAACAATACAGAAACAACAAAATCTCTGCCCAACAAACAAGCACCCGCTCGTTATACATCTTTTCTACTAAATTGCAAGGCCACCAGATTCCATGTACTCATGTAAACATTCAAACAACAAAACCTCAAAATCAATATCAATGGATGTGTACCTGGGATATGAACGTATGATTATCTGGTACAATTGTACGACGAAAGCAACGTGATTAAGACCTTGTAGGTCAAAAAAGTGCGCATGAATTGTCTTCCTCTCAATAGGGTCGTAATAGTTGCCGTATGATTAAGGCCTTGCAGGAAATTCGTAAATAGATTGTTTTGCACACCAAAAGGGTGATAAAATTTGATCTAACATCAATAAAGTAACCTCAATGTATTCATACTTAATACTGTGAGACAATGAATGTCGTATAACCGCACGCAATTAAGGCTAGCTGGAATTATACATATACTTGTGTGATTATTCAAAGGAAACCAGGAATCCATATTGTCCAATTAAGGTTCCACGTTCAACAATATGGCGTAAAAATGGATTCCAATAACACAACTTTGACATCTTAACAAGATGAACGATACAAGAGCTAAACAATACCGACAAGAGACTGACAGTAATAACGTCTCGGCCTAAGCTTAATGCTCAAGTAGGCGAACAAGGCATGGTGCCCTGATGTAGTAACTATCATTACTAAGATCGCTGCATTATTTGCACATTGGCACAACCAATATCAATTGTGAGAAACAGCCAAGGCCCCTTCAAACCTAACTACAACTAGAAGCATGTTAACAATAAAAGCTATAGTCTATTTATAATAGAAGCTGAAGATAGTTCACGCTCTACAGAATGTTTTGAACAAGCTTTGCTCATAGTGATATGCTGAACATTTACATCAAATCGAAAGGAAAAACTCCGAGTCTTCTCACCGTACAGGAGCCAAATTGATAGCTGCTAAATTCTCAGAAGTGTGTATATACAAGTTGATTATTGGAGGCAAATAATGTGAAACGAAAGCTTGAAGGCAGCTCCAATAGATCCTGCTAATGCTATAGACTTAGTTTAACAATAAAACACTAGCTTGAAACCACACGGCGAAAATGGAAACAAAAAAATGTTCAAAAAGATCAATTTTACACGACTTACATCATGATTATGGTTGAATCATACAGATCTCCTTCTTTTCGTATCAACGCTTTCAATTAAGGATAGTGGTATTTTAAGAAAACTTTTCCAAAGAACGTAGATGTAAACTTATCGTATACGACCAGGACTGCACTATTATCATGCATATTCCCATAAAATATTCATGACCAGTGTCAGTCAGTAACATCAAACTGTATTATGGCAACTTATACAAAGAAGGTTTGCACAGAATGGTTTTCACGAAATAAAAAATCATCTTCAATATAATGGTTTGAGCTTCTATACAATGATTATCATAAACAATGTATTCTCTAATGGAGCAGGTACCTGCCATGACCCGCTTCTGCCGTGATATTGTGCAAGCTAAAAAGGAAGAACAAGCTTGTAAACCTTTGCCGTCTGAGTTTTAAACAAAGACTGCCAATCTGGCAGCTATTTCACTGAAGTAAACCTGCAGCATAAGCATGACGTTGTAATCAAAATTTCATGCAAACAATGAGGCAGTACACCGATCATAACAGCTAACGTTTCAACAAAGTGTAAGTTCAAACAATTTATTGCAAGGAAAAACCTGGAAATGACTTACAAATTGATCCCAACATGCACTGCGTATAGACTCAGTAAACTCGATTATCCTGCGAAGTTGCTTAATTAAACGACTAACGGAGGCTTTGTAGGTAGCAAAACATAGGGTGTTGTGAGCTTTTATGTTACCTTTAGCTACAGCTACACTAGAATTCAATATGCAACTGAGTTATTTGTGTTCAGTGTGGCAACAATGGCAAGGCAAGATGCCGGATAATAGAGGGGAGTTTGAACACAGAACATGACAAGACTTAAGATAAATAGCTAAATAAACAAAACTTTGATGAGGTCCTGTGTACCATGTTTAGATAGTTTCAATCCTAGTTGCCGAATATTCAGACAAATATTTCAAATGTACTGTACCGCCCACTCCATAACGACAAATATTCATAATTAAACATTTAACTAAGAGGTTAAATTGGGAGAAACCAAGACCTATTCAGAAGTTGCGCTTGCAATACTTCGCACTAACCCTATGCTTGTAAAATTCTTGTGTCAAATCGTCTCCCCTCGTTAATGTAACATCGTGCATTATATAACCTGGCGACTCTTTCTACAACTCAGATTTACGCCGACAACATTCAGAATATTTGTATTATCTTCACTGTATTCTAATCAAAGACTGCTTGGTGAAAAACTTATTGATACTCAAGCAATACAAAACAAAGCGTAAAATTCCAGGGCTGCAAATATGAGATTGAGCTGAGTTTTATGGATGAGCAGGGCAAATGATGGATTGTTCATTTTCTTAGAAAATGTTGAGGATAAATCTTTTACTTCGTATTTTTAACAATATGCCAAATTATCTTATCCCTTTTCTAATCACTTTCAAATCAGGGTTTGAACTACAACAAAATCATGCCCTTGGAAATTAAAAACAATACTCTTGATAACAATATGTCAGGGTTGACACCCAGTCCATGTAGACTGCATCATAAAAAGGAGTTCGAAACATCAATGAGGCTTCCCAAATGCTGTAAAAAGGAATATATCATAATCTTTATAATGTAGGTTCCCTTTGCTTTTGTTTTAAATAAATCTACCTAATTGCTAATAATAGAAGTCATTCATATTTTTGCACCTCTTGAATATTAGGTTCTTGGTTCAAATCCACTTTTGGTGGAATCTGTTGCTTTGTTCCTGGAAGAGCTGCCGTGTTACCGTTTCATCATTGAAACCATCATGATGAGCATTTGAGTGTCTTGAGACTTAGGTGCAAGAGCAGTCCCTCAAAACTTTATAGATACAGTGGCACTGTTGTATGGAGATGAATATTATCCATTGTCACATGATCAGCTGTGGCATAGCTTGTGTCGCATCGCCTACGCCTTTTACCATTTAAGGTTATCTTTTATTTTAACTGTTGTTCTCGAGTGGAGATGATGCCAATTCTGTCAGCTAGAGGATTCGAGGTCGAATCCTCCTCATCACAAGAAGAGAACCAATGGCAAAGGATGATAATAAGAGCCTTCTATCAAGTGGACAAGGAAAACAACAGTCTCGTAATCATCATCGTCTATGTTCTCATCAAATGTCACCATTACCATTATCAAAATGATGTAATCAAACGGACCATCACAATCATCATTGTCGTTATTAGAATCAGTATGCAACACATTTTTGCTCGATACATTTGATACCAGGATTCTGCTCATCAGACGTGTTATGTACTAAAGCTTGTTCAGCCAAAAATGTTATCTTTTGCTACCCACTTGCTATTTCTAGGCGTGGTTAAAAAACCGTGAGCGAAACACTGGTAGTGAGGTCGCACAGTTTAATGTTCGTCTAAGTATGTCCCACATGCGGGATGGCTTTAAGCTAACAAGCCCCCTGATAACTGCACAGAATTATATAATCTCAAGCACAGAATATACAGACAACTTCTGTATCGAGTCAATCTCGTTTGAGGTTTTTTCTAGCATTTACATTGTCAAAAAATAAAATATATGCACGTAGGAATTACATAGCTCTCTTTATTGTAGAACTGTTTATGAGTCAACAAAACAGACAGCACTACACTCGTATTATTGGTGCAGAACTGGGACAGGTATTTCCCATATTGACAAAGCACAGAAAGTTTCAAAAGTCCAAACGAGTTCAGCAATTTCTTTGCTTTTTGTAGCCGTATCACTCATCCAAAGCCAATTAGAACCTTTTGAAGTACAGTTTTGATTCAATCCTGTGTGTTTTTAATTGTAAGATCTTCTACTTGCGTAGGCTGGTACTTTCAAATATGTTTGACAAGAGATATATCGCTACTAATTAATATCATTAATGTTCAGGAATGTTTAACAGTACTATTACACACAAAACGATTCTATTACATACCAGTGTAGCCTGCATCGATACAGAAGAAAGAAGAGCACGTCTCTACTGCACAAAAAGAAATTGCGCGTGCGCAAATTCTGCGATCAGTGTTATACACTGATGGTTAAACTTTCGCGAATTGACTTTAGTACATGCTGACTGCAATGCTATTTTCTGTAGATGTCCCTTGTTTTGCAACGTTTAGGCAATGCTCCTTCTTTTGTGCTTTTTGCCCATTTTTCTTGCTTTGTGATTGTCTGGCCCTGTTGTTTGTTTTTGAATTTTCTGGTCATGTTCATTTTTCGTAACGTTTTGGCAATGCTCCTTGTTTTTTTTATTTTTTCAATGTTCCATATAGGGTGTTCGTGACTGTCCGACCATGTTTCTAATCTTATTATTTTCTGGCCGTATTCATTGCTTTGTACTTTTCTGATCATGTTCTTTTTTTGTGTATTTTGGGCTATGTTCCTCCTTTCGTGACTGTCCGGCCATGCTTCTAATCTTATTATTGTCTGGCCGTATTCCTTGTTTTGTACTTTTTGGTCCTTTTTTGTGTCTTCTGGCCATGCTCCATGTTTTTAAGCTTTGGCCCACGTTTCTCGTAAGGTAATTCCTGCCCATGCTTTGCCTTTTCTGGCCATTTTCAATGTTTTGCGATTGTCTGGCCAGGTTCCTAGCATTATGATTGTCTGCACATGCTTCTTGTCTTCCGATGGTTGAGGTATGTTCCTTATTTTGTAATTATCTGGCAATTTTCTTTGCTTTCTGGTTTTCCGACCATGTTACTTGTATTGTGATGTTCCGCCATGTTTTAAGCTTTGCAGTTTTCTGGACAGTTTTTTTCTTTTATGATTGTATAGCCACTTGCATTGTAATGGGAGTTTTCTGCCTTAACTTTTTACTAGCCGTGTACATTATCATCTGCATTATTCTATGTACATTATCAAAATCAACTGGGTCCGTCCTTAAATGGGGCAAAACGTTTGTTGTCGTTTTGAACCTTGCTTTCAATTGCGATCATGTGTCCTTGATATTCCTCAAACGTCTTGACTTAGTGCATGATATCGGCCATACGTAGTTGAGTTGTTATTTCGATGTCCTTCACTGAGATTTCTTAGAGCAGCAATGGAAAGTGAGGTATTTTATTATCCTTTGAGACACACACAGATAACTGGTCGTTATCTTCTGGCCACAACAGGCATTGAAAACAGTTTAAAGTGATAAGACAGAGAAACCAATACATAAAGACATTTATCATTTGTTAGATTGGTGGTTATTCGTCCAAAGAGTTGTCCACTGTGATGGTTTAAATCGCTTTCTTTTGTGACAAAACCTAACCACCACTGGCTTCAAAGTCTATGAAGAGTTATTGTAAGTTATTGAAGTTAAGATGAAAAGGAATATTTTCTCACGATCAAATCCACATCATACTTGTTTTGAAAAAGTTGATTGGCGACGAGGAATCCCTTTTTGTCTTATTTAATTTGAATGCGTTCAGATTGACTTGTAACAAACCTAATAAACGAAGGCTTTACGTTAGGATCGGCTCGATGAATTGATTTCCATTTAGTCATGCTCTCTTAACTTGCTTCAGATCGCCCTAACTATATGCTTTTAGACTGATGGACGTATAACCAGGCAGCATCAGTGTTCAAAACCATTCGTTTTAGAAACAGGTCAATTCAAAGCCTCAGATTATGACAGGGACTTACATTAGCTTCCTGGAGATAAAGTGCAGATAAGACAAACCCTACTACAAACAGATTTAAGTGAAAAGGCGACCGCAAACGCATCCTTTGTTGTGTAATTCCCATCAGAAATGGCTGTCTTTAAGTGTAAACGCGACCGCAAACGCATCCATTGTTGAGTAATTCCCATCAGAAATGGCTGTCTTTAAGTGTAAACGCGACCGCAAACGCATCCTTTGTTGTGTAATTCCCATCAGAAATGGCTGTGTTTAAGTGTGAACGCGACCGCAAACGCATCCATTGTTGTGCAATTCCTATCAGAAATGGCTGTGTTTAAGTGTGAACGCGACCGCAAACGCATCCACTGTTGTGCAATTCCTATCAGAAATGGTTGTGTTTTAGTGTAAACGCGACAAGAGAGGCACTCGTTCTGGTCTAATCGTAATAAGAAGTGAATGCGTAAACGTAAGCGTAAGTGTAAACGCGCTCACAAACTAATCTTTGCAGGCGAAATCGTCAAAAGGGATCCATGCTTCTTATAAATTAAACGGAAATGGATCGTAAATCATATAAATTAATATGTATGCACTTTTGCGCCATATATCTTCAACATATCCTTTACCTCATTAATCTCATTAAGAAAAATCGATATATAATTAAAATGTTATCTCCTATTGATCTTTTGTGTGGTAATGACATGACCTATTGTTAGGGGAATCACCTTGAGAAGCTCTTCTTAAGAGTTGATCCTGATAACATGTTTTCATTCATATCATCTACAAGAACATGTGTGACCCTAGATGACCTTGTTTGAGACTGCAGTATACGCGCTTAATCCCGAAATGATCAAACGCGAGTTGGTCTTAGTTATCACGTAATTCGTAATTATTCGTCGATAACTAAGGCAGATAACTAAGAAAATTTTAAATCGATTTTTGTAGGTAGAGATTTTGCTGCTAAATGGCTGTTGTTATTCAGAAATTTAGAGTACATACCTGGAAGAACGTAGATCTACTGAAGTAGTCTTCGATTGAAATCTAATATACATTAAGCATACAACTTGTCGTCCTTAAAAATTTTTGTCATCACTGTTAATATGATAACATATTCGACCATAGTCAATGGCAAAAAATCCTTTCATTCCTTTATTTAAACTCGTTCGAAAACCACATTAGCGCCGATATATAAACAGAGGAGATGAGTTCACTTGATATCACAACCAAACAGTAACACTCAAATAGGAGTAGAATTGACGTCAATAATGTACTAAATTAATCAATAACATCTATGATGCTTTTCGTCTGACAATAATCATATAGATTCATCAGAATACAATAAAAGGACACATAGCAGAATTTGTAGTCTAAGGTAGGCTCAACAATTGACCAATCAGAAAGCAACGAACCGAGGATTGGGCGAGAAAAGGTAATGACAAAATGTACAAAGGAATGAAAGAACAAGAGAAAATGTAGCATGATGAGATAACCGCAAACTGGTTATTGTATTCTGACAAATCTATGTGATCAGTGTCAGACGTAAAGCTTCATGGAGATCAATTTTGCATAAGATAGTTTTTAAGTCTTGTACTGTTAGGAAAATTTTTAATAGCATCTACACACAAATATAAGTGAAAAATTGTTCTAAAAATTTCCTACAAATTGCGATAAAACTTTCAAGGTGTCCTTAGTTACAGACGAAAAATTCGAATTACCTAATAAATAAGGCCGAATTCGCGTTTGATCATTTCCAGTTTTAGCGCGTATACTAATGGACTATGTTTAAAAGAAGCAGCTGACTAGAATGGAATATTTTAATATCACCTAAGGCAGGCCTGGACAAATTGATAAAATAGAATTACTCAAAAGAAAGCAAATTGATCTCCAAGTATATAAATGAATAAATAATTGCTCAATTAACAAATAGCTATGAATAAACAAACAAGTGAATCATATACATTAAATATAAAATATCAAAATATTATATATTATTCCTTTTCAATATGAGGATAGAGAAGCATATATAGAGATGTAATTTGCAAACTGACTCACATTTCTTCCATGTCTCTGTCTACTAACCAGCGCGGCTAGGCAGAGTAAAAATTGGTCAGCCTATTAAAAAGCACAAATAGAATATGTTAATGGATCAGTATACCCATTTAAACAACTAACTACTATTCTGTACCCTACACACTCTTGAGACACATTTCACCTAAACAAGATACCTACAGTGACTTCCTGCAACTAAACCAGTCAAAGATAGAAAGAGGACGCCCTGCATGTTCTACAAAAAACATTTCTTTGTGTCTAATAACACTCAAACTGCAAATAGCTACTTCGACAACACTATTCTAAGAGTAGACATAATACGAGGCAAACTCCCATATTACATAAGCAGTACTTCCAAATACTCTCTCAATTTATTCCGGTATTATCTGTGGTTATAATGTAAGTGGTAGGAAAACGTCTTGTATACAAACCAATTATCATCAATTTTTTTTCGTTGCAAATGATCAAAATTAATGACTGTAAGAACGAGATGACGACGGTTATGACGGCGAACAGATTGATGGATAGATTAATGCATGAATCAACAGACAGCTAAGAGTGATAGGGCAGATTGCTCAGTAAATGGATGAATAGGCATGTTGATAAACACGGGAAAGGAGAATGTAAAGGGATGAAATGGCTAGATAGGTAAAAAAAGAGAGAAATTGATAACAAACGGATGTGTAGAGGGATAAGATAGAATGATAGCAACAAGTGTTTGGTGGAAAGATGGACGGATAAACTATTAAGCGTATGGAAGTACTGTTAGATCCATTACGTATATAAGATACATTGCTCAAATTCAGCGACAGATGGACGGATGGACGGTTTGCGTCTGCGCAGAAAAGATAGACAGAATTACCGACTCCTAGGATGTTACTGACTGACTAGGTATATTACTGATTGGCCTGCCAAATTGGAGGACAGACTTCTTGATGGAAGTAAAGATAGGATAGACATTAAAATGGATAGGTAGCCGGGTGGAGGGACAGATTCCGAAATAGACGAACAAGTCTTTCTCTTGACCACAATGTCCAATAACGAACGATGTCGACTTGCTTATCTTAACAGCTTTGGTGATTTCAGCTCATAGACCAGATAAATGTATCCTGTTAACTAAAATATTATGATGTAGACAAAGCACTGAAACCGGTCAACCAAGTCGATTAAATAACCACGATCCTCACTTCTGGTATATCATAAGCCTTGGTTGGTTTGATTAAATTTAGATTTGAGCAAACAATGTTTAAATGAATATAAAACTAAGATTTTCCCATCGCCAAATGGCGCTGTTTGATGTTGGCTGTATTTTATTATACAATTTACACATCAGTTGTCACGAGAATGAAGTTTTTCCCAAAACAGATTGGCAGGAGTATCCAATCTTCTCACCAGATTCTGCATTAAAATGGAAATTGTATTGTTCACATTTCAAAGGGGTTATAATTTGAAAAGGCTAAGTACACATAAAAACAAATCTAAAAGAACTTGGGATACAACAGATATTTAATGACTCATAAAATGGAGTCAAACGTCTGCCTTTAAACTAACAAATATTTTAAGGAAAAGCTTTATAACCAGTATTGAGTCACAAGGGCAAACTGAGCCAAAGAAAACAGCATTGACTGACTACCTGTCAATCCTGTTTTGTTCAAAGAAAAACAATGGATAAAACTATGAACATAAGGCCATAGACAAAACAAAGACTATATTTTCACTAAGACAAATGAAGTAGGTGAAGTTTTTTTGCAGCAAATTTGTACATCAAATTATCATGGATAACGTTATCAACAAGTAAGATACTTCTAGCGCTATCCAAAACCCCGTGGAAAGGAAATAATTTATGAGTTTTGTATTGTTCTAAAACTAGGGTTCTCAAACTGGGATCCGCGGTCCCCTAGTTTAAGGGGAATCGAGACGTGGTCGCCGAGTTAAAAATTTTAGTTGCTCTTCTAGGGCATGTAGGTTACTTTGTATGACCGACAATGCTAGGAAAATCCCAGCCTTTCTAGAATGTTTGATACCAAAAGGGTCTATTTGGTAGCTATTCTGTGAAACTAAGTCCGTATAATCAAAATAATCCCTGGCAGTTATCCGCTACCGCCTGATCTTCATTAGGCGATTAATTGAGCGCGTCCTTTGCGAGAGAGTCGAGCAAGTCCGCGCTCAACGTCAAGCTCAAATCGCCAGGGCCGTCTCCACCTTTTGGACCGCAAAATTGAAATTAGAAACAGAAAAAAATGAAAAGGGAGAAGAATCATGTGCTCTTTCTTGGACGTGGCACTACGTACATTTGGGTTATCAGGGATGTGCCGCTCGAAAGGATCATGTTTATCCCTTTCGTATAAAGATAGACTTCGATTTTGCGGATTTGGTACAGATAGGGGTCACAATTTTTCCAATTTGTAATATAAATCTGCCGTTATTCTTTACATTTGCATCTTCATCACCCTTTGTGCCCATTGCTAACGATAATGGAGACTTTTTGTAGCTAAGGATGACATTCATTTAACAACACAATTTCACAATTCACGGATTTGGGTTTAAATTTGGCTCCCAAATTTATGAAATGTGGTATAGGAATAGGTACCTCTTTAGTAGTTCGTGGGGCTCACTGCGACCGAAAAAGAATTTAAATGCATTCCTATCCCTCCCACTTCGAATAAACTAAAAACAGAGTTATGAATAAGTACGTTGTAAGTCGTTTACCAAATAATGTGCAAATTGTATTCATATCATTCTCATTTTCTAATGATTCGTAAGAAAATTTGACATAATAATAATTTTTTTTTAAACTTCATTCTGGTATATATTTAACTAATTATACAAATACAAATCCCTCTAATGTTAGGTAACTTGTATTTGGCTGGCCTAATTGCATGTTTTTCATTAATAATAATAATAATAATAATAATTTGGTCAAAAGGCTTGCGCTTTAGCAGGAAATGTGCCTGCAACAATGCGTAACAAGCATTTACAGCGTGAATTGCAACTTATACATATATATTTACATATACATATGCATACGCGAACCTGGGCTTAAACTGAGTTTGAACATATTTGCCTTCCTCAAGACACAATTTGTTCTGACTATTGGCTAGAAACTCTTCTTTTCCCGGAACGAACTTTGCTTCTGTCAACCAAAGCAACTTGTAATTCCTGCATCACTAACATTGGCCATTGCATCATATTTCGGTGCTTTCGGTCGCTGTTGGACGGGTTTTGCAGTTTCTTATTTTTTTACGCACTTTAACAGCTTTTGTGTCACACATTGGTGTTTTGTGTCGTTTTTGACCAATTTTGACAGTCTTCACTGTTGTACCCAAAGCTGGGGCTTTTGCATCAAACTGTGGTTCTATGTCTGGCATGGGAGAGGCGCAACGAGTCCTTCAAATGAACACTTTTTCTCAGATATATTTCCCTAGGGGTCAACAAGTCTAAGTTGGATACTACACGAATAATATGGTATTAAGGCTACTGAGCAATTATAACTACCAGGCAAATAATCCTTAAAGTAAGTTAAACCATGGGGGGTTTTTTCTTAAGTTTCGTGTTGACATTTTCAGAGAAATTGGTATTTAGGCTAACGGATATTGAGTATAAACTGACAGCGAGCAGCCAATCGCAGATTTCTGGTTGTGTCAACTTCCCGGAAAGAGGAATTCACTTTTCAGCAACATGTGCGCACGTTCTGTCCATGATCATTTGATCATTTGATCATTTGATCATTTGATCATTTGATCATTTGATCATTTGATCATTTGATCATTTGATCATTTGATCATTTGATCATTTGATCATTTGATCATTTGATCATTTGATCATTTGATC
>JANTCA010015777.1:0-12161 GCA_024741275.1 Chironex yamaguchii | reverse complement strand
TGATCATTTGATCATTTGATCATTTGATCATTTGATCATTTGATCATTTGATCATTTGATCATTTGATCATTTGATCTTTTGATGCTCACGATACGTATTGTTTCAAGCCCACAATCCATGTGGCATCCTTGCGTAATGAAATTTAAGTATTGAATTTGTTTCTTCCCAAAGTAAATTTACAATTATAACTCGACTTATCGATACGTGTATCCTTAATTAAATTCTTTTAACTAACTTATTTTATTTGTAGTTTGTTACTCCTGGTGTTTGGTCCATAGAAAATTAAATTTTCATCTCCAATAATCTGGCTGACTGCAACCGTAATAATGTCAAAAATAAAACAACAAGATATAATTATCATATGACAGAATTTCGCCTAGATTGTTTTTATATCATTTATGATCATTCAGCGTATGTAGCAATGGATTGTCACTTATCATGGGCTCATTTTGCATTTCAGAGAGAGTTCCAAGGACGGTTCTCATTCTTGACAGGAAGGCAAGATCTCAGGATTTGTCATTTTTATGCAAATTAAGGAGTTGATAGATCGCTCAAACTCAAACTCAAAACAAAAGACATCCAAAAATCGTTCTTATTCTTTCTGATAATACAAAACTTTTGCAGCATTCCTAAGGGACTGTCAGCACAGAGATCGTTATGGCAGCCAAATCTGAAAGTCACTGCCTTTGATTACCATACATTACATTTACACAGAGATCAGTTCTCAATCTATGGTGGATTTCACCCTTTCTAGCCCCCGATGCTGCATTTTACCATATGTATTATGAAATGTGAGTATCAAGCATTGCTTGGGACTTAACATATTCCTTGTGAAGATGCTCCAAAAGTGCTAGGTTGTCCGAAAACGTTGACAGAAAAATGCATAAAAGGCATTGTTTTCTCACCTTGAGACAATGGTCTGTTGCAACGCTTCCCGGCATCAACTGTAAAAATGCTTCATAAGTTAATCCAGAAGGCGTAGCCATGAATACCAGCACTCAAAGGCTGTCAAGATAAATGCCCGAGCTCCTACTAGACTTATTGGCTGTACGTTCACCTACTTTCTTCTTGGTCAATAAGCGTTCTCCCATTCTTGGTGTCAGAATTCGTAGAAGGAACTAACTGTTATCATTCTCACTTTTAGCTGCAAAGAAATCCACATCGAACCCAATGATATGAGCAAATTCCGAGGAAGATATTTGAGGTATTGTGCACAACAAGACTGGAACATCCGATAAGAACATTACTGTCATTTTTGGCTTTTCTATGACCATTGATTCAATTATTATTGCCAACGTTGCTTTTCATTTTGCCAACTCCAATATAGTACAAAACATATACAGTGGATCTATAACTATATATACGAACAGACAAAAGAATTGACTGATGGTTGAATGGATGACAGTACCGATGTATGGATAGGCTTGTGGGTTTAAATAATGCATAGTCTGATAGATGGCTGAATGGGAGCGTGGATTGACTGAATGATTGATTAATTGACTGAGTGATTGTTTAATTGATTGATGAAATCATGACTGGATGGACTGATGGATAGATAAATGAACGGATTAGAGGCCACCCGGATAAATGGATAAATATGTAGGTGGCTAACGAATTTATTGATCAATTGACTGGCTAACAAGTTGAATAATAACTAGCTATGTTATTGATTGATGAAATTAAGGACGGAAGCATTATCTTAAGATATACACATTCTTTAAATTGTAAAACGATGCCAGTTGATAGTAAATAGTGCTAACAAACATACGTATCCTCAGTGAAGCGTAGTTACAGAGATCTTAATAATTCCCATCGCTTTTGAAGTGGGCGTGGTAAGTGAAAAGCAAAAATGAAGAGGTAACATGCTTCTGAATGAATCGACTTCATCCGAGCTACTCTTGACGTGATGAACACCTGTGTAGACATCTTGAATTAAAGGAAATTAATGAAAGTGTTACTCTACGATGGCATTTAATCGAGATCAACAAATCTATTGCTCGCATTCTCGATGACATGAATATCTGACTATATTAAAGGTACAAGTCGCAATTTTCGATAAATTTATTGTACTTTGACATTTGATAGCCTTAATTTGATAGCCTAAAACCTCTGATTGACTAAGGCTTACTAAGAATGGAGATTTGAAATGTCATAAAATGAGTACTATTTGCATTTGATAGATAAAAGACGGACTGTTGTAAGGTAGTTGACAATCTCTATTGCTCCGCGTAAGTAAATCACTCATTCAAAGTAGGATGTGCTTACCTTACTCTAAATTCTGTGAGACAATGGCTATGAAAACTCTGAATTTCTAAAACAAATAAACTTTTAGTGTTGTAAAGCAGCATCATATGTTAAAATAATTGATATCCTAGGCCATGTAAATAATCTTATTTCTATTAAGCATGATGATTTTGCCTAAAATTAACAAAATGTGCTGTCTCTTGTCCCAGCGAACAAGACCAGGCTAGCTTCAAGTAAACAGATAAACTTTGAGAGTTACTTACCAAGTCAGTTTGTTGTCCACCAAAGTATGAATGAATGCCTTTAGATTGAGTTCCAAGATCACCGTTGGTATAAGTTAAACTTTCGCTGCACTATTCGGAGTGTGCACTCATACATGACGATGTTTTGTGAGGAAGTAAAACATTGCACTAAGAGGTGTACAATACCGCTTTCCAAGCAAAACTTAAAGACATCAGGTGGTCTATTCAGGTTGCAATCAATTAAAGCTCTACGGTGTTTCTAAAATGGAAGACAGCTATTTATAAAATGTGGTGATCCAATGGCTGAGCTGATGTGTTCAGGTGTGAAACATTAACATTGATTAGCGTCATTCGATGGTTACAACTGCTACAAATCTACTGTTGCTTACACTAAGTTGACAACTATTCATGGTAACTTCATGGTGTGACGTCAAGCAAGGCTTCTTTGCATTGTGGGAGTATCAAAATTCATACTAAGCTCGGTCCATAAACGTAATACTTTGTCAAATAAGTTGTCTCGGTTAGAACAACGATTTACTCAAACGCTACATCTTCAGGAAGAGAATTTCTCCTTAATATGGTTAGTTTAATTAGTCATATTTATTCAGTTGGCATTGATTTGACTGCTGGCGATTTGTATTGTCGGGTTTGCTTTAAACATCCTCATCATTATCATACAACGGATGTGGCTGTTCATCAACTTCTATTTTGAGCCGACTGTAATTGAACCATCGACCTATAGGGGCGGATTCAGGACAAAAACCTGACCATAGTGTAGTGTTTTGAAGTTCGGCGTGACCGCGTTTTATTGGGCCACTTCTTAAACCAGTAGCGCTGCGTCTCCTTCTCAGCCCTCTGGTAAAAGCTCACAGTCAAAGCTTCGTATTTTAGAACACTTCATAGCCAATATTTTACACTTCTTCTTATTGGAAAATTTGAGCTATAGTCAACCCAGTTCTCGATTGGTTTACCATCCTGAAAGCTAAAGTCAACTCTTGTGCTGATTGAAATGTTTAAACAGATGATGCCTAGCTCTAAACGAAATATAGCTCGGAATGACCACATACATGGCATCATTGTTGTGCAGTACGATAATTAGCAGCCTGGCTGGCTGAAGTTCGGAAGTCAAGAGACAGTTTTACAATATTCTGTGATATGTCTCACATCATTCGTTGCCAGAGAAAGAAGCAAAAGCTAACTCCTTTTCTGTTTGGCTTGCTACAGGCGACTCTTATGCTGACTGTAAAATTTGAACTGAGTATAGCTCGAGCCAAAGCGATGTTAGCTCAAACAAAAGCTAAAGATCCTGCTTCAAAAATCTGACTTATGCTCAAGCAACGATCGTGATAGCATGGATCCGCCCCTGGTTCACTCCTAATACTTCGGATATTATAATTGATCATTGCCTTAGATCTTCCACTGCCCCTCTTGTCATACGCTGTCCTAATTTATAAATGTTGATCAATGTCTTCCTTTCTGAAAACATGTCGATGAAAGCCATTTCCATTTAAATAATAGTGGCTAAAAGTCTTTAGACATTTCAAACTTTGTTAAGTAAAGATTTGTTGCTTTCTTTGTTAGTCCAGTTAATTCTCAGTTAAAGTAGATAGAACTCCGACTCGAATGAAGCCATTTCCCCCAATTCATTTTAAGCATTCGCTTTACGCACCTGCCATTTGAATATTAGGAATTGTAAAATCTTTTTGTCGCACAAAACTTGAAAATCGCCTTAAAAGTTTGGACGTGGCGTTAAAATCATACTTAAAAGCTTTTTTCATTTGACAATCTTCAGAGCAATAAACGAAAAGTATAGTTATATGACAATCTTCTAATCAGAAACATGGATCAAAACTAGCTGACATAGACAAGAAAGAAAAAGGACAAAGAAAACGGGAAATATTAATAAACACTGTTAAACATGTTAGAAATCACCCTTTATGTATGTTACGACAAATGACATCCGTTCCTCACATTTCTAATACACACAACATCCTTCACACTTTATATCTTTTGTTTGTTAAATAGGAAACATGACTGGGTGTTGGCCTGTCCCTTTTATAACTTGTAAATCCTTTTGAGTTAGTTCACTTGTTACCAGATGAAAATGGGTCTTTACCTTTACAACCTTCGAGTTGCCTGCCCTCCTACCTGTTAAGAGTTAATCAGGTTATGGGCCCAGGACAACTGTAGAAAATGAACAGTATTTGAAGTAAATGATCTAGCTGCATAGTTTGAAATGGCCTCTGCCAGTGAGCCCCAATATAAGGTAGGGTTAAAGACTGAAAAGTTTACTGGACAAGGATGGTTTATGTGGAAGCATCGAATGCAAATGATTCTCATAAGTGGAGATTTATGATAGTACAGTATCTATTCAAGACTGGAGAAGAAGAGACCAAAGGTCACAAGCAGAAATCTCCCTGCATTTAAGTGATTCACAACTGCCTTTAGTTATGACGGCAAGTTCTGCCAAGGAAATGTAGGATGCCCTCAGGAGTCAGTATGAAACAAAGACAATGCAGAATGTGATATTCTTCAAACGACAGTACAGGGATGCCATCATGCAAGAAGGAGATTATATGTTAACTCACATTAATAAACACTTGGAAACTGGCTTCTGTAGGAGTTGAGACAAAAGATGAAGAATTGTTGCTGAGTTTACCTTCTTCTTATCAGCATTTAGTGAATGCCTTAGAATTATTCGAAGATTTGACAATGCAGTCCTTAAGACAACATTTGCTTAGAGAAGAACAACGTAGAAAGCAAAAGGCCCAAGATGAAGGGCCAGAGAATGAAGCATTGGCGTGTAAAAAGTTTGGAAAGACTTTTTATAGTAGAGGTAATTTTAGAGGTCGAGGGCGTGTTAATCCAAGTCGGGGCAGTCGAGGAAGCGGAGGGGGATCAAGTCGTATATGTTTTAGTTGTAGAAAGTCAGGTCATTTTGCTAGAGAATGTTGGAGTAATAAGAATAGTAAAAATGCTAGCAATCAGACAGCAACAATTGTGGACAAGTGCAGTAATCTGAATGCATTTTCAATAAGTACAAAGTTGGTAGGCAGTGACAGAGGGAAGCCTACAAGTTGGTTTATAGATTCTGGAGCATCACAACTGATGTGTTGTAGGAAGGATTATCTTTTTAATCATCAGGAGCTAGCCACTCCAGTGAAAGTAAGACTTGCAAATGATGCAACAGTGTCTGGCATTGGTGTAGGTGAGTTTAAATAGAGAGATGATAAATTAGGGTCAGACACACTGATAAAGAATGTACTGCTTGTACCAGATTTAGGACAGAACCTCATTTAAGTGAAGAAAATGACTGAGGCAGTTTATTCAGTTAACTTTGTAAGAAGCAAGTGTGATATTTTAAAGAACAGAGGTAAACAAGTGATAGCAACTGGAAAAATAGATAGATCTGGAAGCTTGTACGAACTTCAGAGTCATGTTATTCCTGGCACGGAAGAGGCATCTGTAGCAAAGGTTGTAGAGGATATATCTTTGTTGCATCAGAAATTTGGTCATGAGTCACCTGAGACACTACTGAAAATGAGCAAAGAGGACATGGTAAATAATTTTAAAGTCTCAGCCGTAAATAAAGCAACAATTTGTGAAGGTTGCATGCTTGGCAAGCAGACTAGGAAATGCTTTCCTAAAGAGGGTGCAACAAGAGCTACTAGTTTGCTTGAAGTGGTTCATTCAGACCTTTGCGGACCAATGCAGAATACATCAATAGGTGGTAACAAATATTTCTTGACATTCATTGATGATTATTCTAGGTACACGGTAGTTTATTTCTTGAGGGAGAAAACTGAGGTTTTGAAGTGTTTTCAAGATTTTGTTGCAACAGCAGAGAGACCAACTGGCAAGAAAGTTAAAATTTTGCGTTCTGATAGTGGTACAGAATATGTAAATCACAAAATAAATGATTTTTTGAAGAAAAAAGGAATCAAGAGACAACTATCAGTGCCTTATTCACCTTCGCAGAATGGAGTTGCTGAAAGCAAAAACACAACCAATGTTGAAAGTGGTCGTTTTGTGTTACATTATGCTGGTTTATCCTAGAGGTTTTGGGCTGAAGCTGTTTATTGTGCAGTGCATATCATGAATTTGACTTACACATGTGCGAATGAAGGGAAAGTTCCATACGAGATATTCCATGGAAAGAAACCCAGTGTGAGTCATCTAAGGACATTTGGGTGTGACTGTTTTGTTCTTGTTCCAGATCAAAAGCGTCGGAAGGTTGATGCAAAGAGCAAAAGTCATATTTTTCTTGGTTACAGCGAGGAAAAGAAAGGTTGCAGGCTTTTTGATCCAAAAACAGGGAAAGTTGTCGTCAGTAGAGATGTAATATTTGATGAGGATAGCTTTATTGGTAGACAAAGAGAGGCAAAGCAGGTTGACTATGAAATAGAGTTCGAAGCAGACATGAACAGTACAGCTGACACACAAACTGTATACGACAATGTTATTGTTGTTGTTGTTGATGAACCTATTGTAAATGAGGGAGAGAATCATGCTTCTCCCGACGTGCGACGCCACTCCAATCGTCAAGTGAGAACCCCAGAGAGATATGGAGACACAGTTGATAGTGATCTTTTAAAGTATGTCATGTCAGCCAAAGTTGAGTCCTCAGATGAGCCAAGGACTATTACAGAAGCACTTGAAAGCTCTAAAAGAGAAGAATGGCAAAGAACATTTGATAGTGAATTCAATTCCTTACAAAAAAACAATGCATGGAAGTCGACGAGACTACCAACAGGAAGAAGTGTAGTAGGTTGCAGATGGGTATTCAAGGTGAAAAGGAATGCCGATGGAAGTGTGAACAGGTATAAGGCAAGATTGATAGCACAAGGAGGTAGAGACATATTCACCCGTTGCAAGCTACACTTCAATTAGGACCATACTTGCTTTAGCCAATGAAATGAACTTAGAACTCCATCAGATGGATGTTGAAACAGCCTTCTTGGATGGCAAACTGTCAGAAGATATATATATATATATGCGACAACCAGAAGCATTTGAGGTCAAGGGAAGCGAGGATTTAGTTTGCAAGCTACAGAAGAGTTTGTATGGGTTGAAGCAGGCATCACGTAGTTGGTATTTGACAATGGATGAGTTCCTGTAGAAAACAGGGTACAGGCAATGTGACAGTGATAAGTGTGTATATGTAAAAAAGATAGATGAGAAATGTTTGATACTGGCCTTGTATGTGGATGATGTAATTTTGGCAAGTAATAGTTTATCACTAGCTAAGAAAGAGAAGGAAGCTCTTAAGAAGCAATTTTGTATAAAGGACATGGGTGAGGCTAAATTTTGCGTAGGTATTCAGATTATTCAAAGTAGAGAAGATGGCACGATGTGGCTATCTCAACAGGCATACCTTGAGAATCTGTTAAAGAGGTTTGGTATGCAAGATGCAAAACCAGTGTCTACACCACAGGAGCCAAGACTAAAGTTAGAACCCAACGAGGGTGAACCTGTGGATCTCAAGAAGTACCAAGCTGCAGTGGGAGCACTGACATATACTGTTGGTGCTACAAGGCCAGATCTTGGTTCAGTCAATCAGTTTTGTTCTAATCCAAGTTCTTTACGTTGGAAGGCATTGAAACGAATATTTAGATATCTTAAAGGAACTATTGACTAAGGACTATTCTTTGAAAACACATGTTCTAAATGTTCAGAAGTACAACTGTCTGGATATGTCGATGCAGATTGGGGAGGTAACCACAACAGAAAATCGCTGTCAGGATACCTTTTTAGTGTAGGTGATGGTCTTGTATCATGGGCAGAAAAAAGGCAAACCATCACTGCATTATCTTCAACAGAAGCCGAATATGTTGCAGCAAGTAGTGCTGCCCAGGAAGCTGTCTGGCTACGTAGTTTGTTGAAGGACTTAGGTTTTTCACAAAGTTCGCCTAGTATCATATTCGGAGAAAATCAAGGATGTATTGCACTATAAAAAAATTCGAAGTATCATGGTCGTACCAAACATATTGACATTAAACATCATTACGTTTGCGATATGGTTGAATTTGGGAAAATCGAATTAGTTTACTGTTCAACTGAGATGATGGTAGCTGATATCTTAACAAAGCCTTTACCTAAGGATCAATTTGAACGATTGCGTGGACTTATGAAAGTTATAAGGAAACAGTAGTGTTATGTATGACTTTGTAAACTGAACATTTTAAGCTAACTTTTATCTATGACATTTTGTTATTAACGTATGTATTTGTCGAGTGGGAGTGTTAGAAATCACCCTTTACGTATGTTACGACAAATGACATCTGTTCCTTACATTTCTAATACACAAAACATCATTCACACTTTATATCTTTTGTTTGTAAAATGGGAAACATGACTGGGTGTTGGCCTGTCCCTTTTATAACTTGTGAATCCTTATGAGTTAGTTCACTTGTTACCAGATGAAAATGAGTCTTTACCTTTACAACCTTCGAGTTGCCTGCCCTCCTACCTGTTCAGAGTTTATCAAAACCAAGGATTCTTGGAAGAGTCCAAGTGAAAAAACAAAATCTTGCTTTCTTCAGAGTTATTGTTTTCTTGTTTTATTGTAGACAGATTCCAATACACTTAGATGGAAAGACAGACTAGCTATGCTAATTGCCCGAAAATCTTTGTCTTTATACATTCTGACGCATTCCAAAGGTTGACATATATTTGTACTTTCCCTCCTGACGATTCTGACGAGAGTCAGGCAAAGAAAGCTTGTAAGAATGTTTTAAGTGCAATGATGCAAATATTGAAGGAAGGTCCTTGTACATCGATTTTTTCCTTTCTGATGATTCAAGGCGAATCTTGAATATTCTTGATTCAAGGCGAATAATCTTGAATAATCTAATAAAAATTCAAGGCGAATCTTGAATAATCTAATAATAATTCAAGGCAAATCATGAATAATCTAATAATAATTCAAGGCAAATCTTGAATAATCTAATAATAATTCAAGGCGAATCTTGAATAATCCAATAATAATTAAAGGCGAATTTTGAATAATCTAATTGTCATGGTGAGCACTTGTCATCATTTGTAACCCGAACCTTCCCGAACTTTCAGCAGACGGCACACTGCCAGACGTTTTGTATATTCTAGACTGCTATGACATTGCCTGTCGTCAAATAAGTGAAAAGTAAAAGTGCACTCCTGCGTCTTTGTAGAGAACTGTCTAGAAGGTTGCATTCCCGAATTTTCTAGACCAGTTTCAAAAGCTATAAAAAGCTTTAGTCTTACTAAATGTGTTATTTATTATTTAGTGTTAATAAACATTGATTTCGAAATCCTGAATTTGTAATTATTAGACTATCGTCTAAGATACAACAGGGATTTTTGGCGCAGTTGACCAGGATTCTTCAGCAACACTATGACAAAGACTCAAGTCAAAGACGACCCTCGTCTACTGGATTGGTAAAGATCAGTAACTACTATGATGTCAGAGACCACCAAGCTCATCGAACCCTCACAGCAGCAAATGGCACAACAGAAGGCAGAGATGGAGGCTCAGAGGCAACAACAGCAAGCCCAACTGGAAGCCCAGGAACGCCAGCAAAGGGAACAAATGGAGACCATGCTCAAGATGCTGCATCCAGGAATACAAGGTACCCATGTAGCCGCAGCCATGCCATCCCAGGTTCCAAATATCCTGGATTTCAAGCCATTTGCTTCCACTTCTCAACTCTGGACTGACTACCTGGACTGCTTCAGTACCATTGTCTGGGCAAATTCCGTGTCGAACGGCTAGCTAGCTCAAATTTTCCTGATCAACCAGTCCAAGGATGTTTACCGTCTTTTGGGAAACCTGGCCCTCCAACAGACTCCACTTAAAAGCATCAACAATCTGCTGATGGATGAAATCACCGATTTTATAAAGAACCAATACGACCCCAAGCGATTCGTCATCCATGAATGGTTTAAATTCTGGAGCGACATGTGATGGAAACCAGGTGAAACATTCCAGGAACTCGCAGCCCATATCGTGAAGATGCCACAATGTGTGACTTTGCCTCAATCAAGGATGCCCAGGATGAAGCACTCCACCCTCACTTCATCTGTTCAGTTAACAATGAAGCCATCCTGAAAGCCCTGTTCAAGGTCAAAGACGACTAGCTGGATTTTGCCCGGGTCGTCCAAATTGCTATTGAAACAGAGGATGCAGCCAAGGTTGCTAAAGAGACTGTTCACGGTTTCAAGCCAAAACCCGCGCAAAAGGTCAGCTGATGCCCTAAACCCGAACGCAAAGGAAAAGGTTTGTCCAACAAAGATGCAAGTGGTGCCAAGAAGGTTTGTTTTCCATGCCCTCGCTGTGGGGATAAGGATCATCATGCCGACAACTGCCATTTCAAAAACTCAGAATGTAATTATTGCGGCATTAAAGGCCACTTGGAAAGGGTTTGTAAGAAAAACATTTCAAAAGAAAAATCTATGGCCAAAAGAATCAAAGTGGTCAACACGATCTCCAATAAAAGATCCTTGCAAAAAATGGAGTACCTCACAAGATCCGAGGCAAAACCGTCAATATGGAACTGGATACCGCCACCACCGGGAATTTTATTTCCAAGCAACACTGGGAGGATCTTGGTTGTCCACCTCTCGACGAACCCAGCTGGAGATTTCAATTTGCCAGCAAACATGATTTGCCAGTACACGGATCCTTCATAGCTCCAGCCAGGACCCAGGATACTGATGCGCCACAAGAAATTGAACTCACTGTGTCCGAAATTCCTGATCTAAACCTGTTGGGACGAAAAACTATCCGTGACTTAGGCATTTCACTCGATAAGGTTCTCAAAGCCACAGAACCATGTCATGCCATTTTCAGCCATCTAAAACCGGATCTGAAGCTCCAACAGCAGTGTCAATCCTTATGTCAGGAGTTCTCTGACCTTTGGAAACCAGAATTGGGATGCCTCAAAGATTTTGAGCTGGAAATCAAGTTCAAAGATAATGCTCAGCCCATTTTCTGAAAGGCCTGTCCTTCCCATATGCACTGAAATCTGACCTGGATGAAGCTTACCAAAATGGGATTGTCGAAGGAGTCTGGGAGCCGACTCAATTTTATGAATATGGAACCCCCATGGTACCCATCAAGAAGGCACTGTCACCAAGGCAGAAGAAATCCAAGCTACATGTCTGTGGCGACTACTCCATTACACTCAATCCTCAACTGGAGGACCATGGTCATCCATTACCTCTCCCAGAAGACCTCATGCACAAGCTGGGAGGTGGTTACGGATTTACAAAGATTGATCTTGCAGATGCCTACAACCAGATCAAATTGGTCATCAAATGACGCCTGCCGATCATGGTTCATTGGCCCGAGAATCCACCAAAGACCCGGTCATTTCTACAGTGCTGAGATTCCCCTGTGAAGGTTGGCCACATAAGAAAAGTGATGAAGGCTCCGAAATGCAGTGTTTCTGACAAGTCGCTGACTCCTTGTCCATCAGCAATGGGTGCCATGTCATGGATCAAGAGTTGTTATCCCTGGCAGTATGCAACGTCGAGTTTTGGAACTCTTACACCTGGGACACTTTGGGATGTAGCGGATGAAGAACCTAGCCCACACATCAGTTTACTGGCCCAACATCTACAATGATATTGAAGCCACTTGCCGCCAATGTTGCACCTGTGGTGAACACCAGAACAAGCCTGCTAAACTGCCCATT
>JANTCA010015766.1:7978-25486 GCA_024741275.1 Chironex yamaguchii | reverse complement strand
TTTTAGTTCTGCAGTCAAGGAGTCATTTATTGTCTCAGTCCTTATCTTCATCATGAATACGCGCACAACTTCAACATGTTTCGTTAGCCTCTCTTTAATATTCCGATGCTACAAATAGGGCGCCACTTTAAATTTCGGGGCATTGTTTGATAAAGCCGAATCATTAAATCACGTAGTTTCTAGCCTGCAGCCGTTTCTTTAGTTTTAATGGAATGGCCACAGAACGCAGTGGACAAAAACTAAATTGTGAAATTAAAATGTTGCTTACGATATTCGCACTGAAAAAGTTGTCGCTGCTTTAATGGCAACATTGATTTGCTCGGCACAGAACATACAAATTGCAGTAATATGTAAACTTATTCCGTAAACAATGAATTCAATGTCCTTAATTCCAAAAAAATTTGAAGATTTCAACATGTGCAGCAAACAGCACTGAGTGCTCTGTACTTGGTTCACCTAAATAAATTCGTGCAAATCAACTCTTGCTAAGCATGCTGAACAAAGCCTTAATCCCGTTGACTGTCAATGAGTATTTACTTGCAGAAGCGTTCATTAAAGCTGTTACTGCGGGCTTAAGCACACGACAACATGTGGCAAAACGTTTCTTTATCTGATTTACTCCCCACGATCGCAGTTTTTACATAACTTTTTAGTGAATAAGCGTTTAAGCTCAGAAGATTAAAGCAGAACGTAACTGTGTTTAAATTATCAGAGGAGAAATATCCTTTGGTACCAATCCTTCCTTCGCTTACTCACGCTCATCCTTTCAAACGAACTACGTTACGCGCCGTGTGCTCTAACAGCCCACGCATACACTATCTCCCTCATCTGTCTATTAGTAAATTCTTATTGAAGAGTCCAATTTTGCTAATACGAAACCAGATTCGTATACTATGGCGCAAGCGCATTAGCAGTTCCAATTTTGCTTAACTCTACCGTCATTGAGAAAGGTCTCATTTTCCTAAGCAGTTTTTTGGGTTTAAAAGTCAATACACTGATTGTTAAAATAGAAAACCTGTCTCAAATGCATTCGATTGGGCACAAAAACCTTGACTTATAAAGATTAGATGTTAAGTCACAGAAGACCACATTTTGTACACAATAACATATTTTCCTGCCGTGAGCATGATCCAGTCAAGAACGGCTTCCATTATTTCAAAGCCACAACAACACAAAAGCGTAACTAACTGTCAAACAGAATTAAATCATAAGCACGATGAGAATTCCTGCATAAATAAACTATATGTTCTATACCTGGAACATTACACTGTGAAATTTTAAGAAATATCGCACACAAATATAATGAACTCAAGTACCATTATTCTTCCTTGTAGTAATTTCTTGACATTATATTTATGTATGGAATATATTAGTGACTGTATTTAGTATAATATTTTACTTTACCCGGCATATTAGCTAACAATCACATTTAAATTAGCGATATGGTGTTGGTTTATTCACTAATGACGAATGGTGTTTTCTGTCTCTCGTCAAATAATCAATATTGTCCTCTGTAATTTGGTACATGGATATACCAAACGGGACGAAATTCTTTTGAACAACGATCCTTCTATCAAATCCAGCTTTCCTACGACGAAAACAATGTTTAAATTGCGTTAAATTGCTGTCTTGAAAGTATTTTGTACATTGAAACAGTAGTGCACTGGATCAGACCCGAAATACACTAATACCAGCAATATCAAATATCGGTTCGCCAATGTACACATGCTATATCATCTATTCATACCAGACTCAATAACACGAAACAATTTCAAAAACAAATTGGTCATCATGTAAGTGAATATAGCGATGATATGCCTTGACTATGAGACTGAAAAGTAAGAAACGAAAAGTAAGACACCATACGTGAGGTTCCTGAGATTCAACCGTAGTTCTCATAGCACCATTAGGTGATTATTCATAATTAAAGTGCAGAGTAAATACTTTCATTTTAATCATGTTTGTCATCCCTTCAGTATGACAAGCATAAACTTTGCAGTACAATGTGGGCAACTGTAACGCTCTGTCAATGGTAGGCTGCATCGCAACAGGTCGTGGACTTGAGTTCCAGTCCTATGACCTGATAAAATACGGCTGTTCTCATTCAACGAGTCCAGAGTTTTACCTATCCAGTTCAATTAACAATTAGCCCGAGAAAATATTCGCAATGCCGAATACAGCAACAAAAGCCACAGAAAACATATTAACAACAAAACTATTTACACAAAACAAAACAAAACTATTTAAATAAAACAAAACAAAACTATTTAAATAAAACAACAAAACAATTTAAGTAATTTTAAATTCAGAAACAATCACCAACTTTAAACTACTGGCGATCAACATGAGCCATTATCAACAGAAATTCTTGTTACTTACTACTCTGTGCCACGATCCCTTGTAATGCAAAAGGGAAAACGCTAAATATTCATAATAGTGGACCAATTGTTGATCTTCCTCAATACCCAGCACGAATACAACTACTCTAGTCGCTAAAAATAGCTTGTGACACACCTTTGCGTATGGTCTGAGCTCCCATACCCTTACCAACCTGCTTCAAGCCTAACGTAAACCTTCATTTGTCACCAAGATTTAGATGTCCAAGATGACCACAGTGGTGTACGAAAATGACAAATGCCTTGTGTTCCAATATATCTATATCAAAAAAGACACAAAGCCAGGACGCAATGTTCATCAGCTACAGAGGAGCACTTTCACCTTCCCATTCAGTTTTTCGTTAGCTAATGTCTATAACCTTGCAAGTGCCGTCGGAACATACCGGGGCCATCTTTGCCGGAAGATTCCAAAAAGGTGTCACCTTGATTAGAACTGCAAGGCCTCTGTAAGGGGTAAGCCTTCGTCCATGACGTGCGCGTATTGCCGACCTCAGACTGCACAGCTAGGGTTCTCAGCTTTCAGCAAACAGCAAAAATAATACGCTGCGCTTTGGAAAATGCTGATTAATAACTATTTATATATGCGTTTCAAAACTTGACTTTCCATGTAAGGGATGGATAGGATCTTGGGTAGCAGTAATCTCAAACTCCCTCCAACAAAATTAAATATCCACACCAAGAAAACAAACAAACCTTCCTCTCCACTCGTGTCAACTCGAAGTGTAAATATTTTTATGCCGTCGACAAAGCGAATGAAGGATGTTTTCTTACCTTCTCTTCCTTTTTTTCCAAGGTGAAATAACCCACGTTACAACATTAAAATCAGAAGCAACACCAGGTGATAAGCCTGGATTGAAATGCCCGATGCCTACGTATAGTATCAGTGTTATTGACAAATTAGCCAAGGCATAGGTCCAATTGATACAAAACATCAAAATGAAGCAAACACCGGCCTAGCAAAAGAAAGAATAAAATAGTTAAAAACTGCAAGAGGGTAATTTTAATACAAAATACCGAGTTTTAAGTAACGAACATAAGCAAGACATGAACAGTTTTTAAAACAAGGTGTAAATATATTTTTGTCTATAAAAATACCCCTTTAACTGACGTTCAACTTTATTAACATGTTCCCGCTATCGGCATTAAAGCTAAGGTCTTAGTATGCGCTAACTCAGAAAATACGCAGACTTCTTCTGGGCTGCTACATAATAATAGCAGTCAGAGAAATACCTTCCTTTCTACAATAAAACATTATTGTTGAAGTAAGAACCAACGTACTTACTGTGGCTAACGAAATCCATCTATTACAGAGTTTATCGTAGAATGAGTTTGATTGCTTCTCCTTGACAAATTCTAAAAGAGGTTCAGAGTCCTGCCTAGAAACTGCACATGGAAACAAAACAGAAATATTTTATTCCATGCAGGAAAACGAAAATTTCAAGGACATGTATATTACTTTATATTACATATATCTTAAAAGGGGATCTGTCATAACGCTATCCTTTGCGTACAAAACCACGGGGTCCTTTGTGTATCTTTTCTGTAGTTACATAAGTGAGCAGAATAATATTTTAGATGTAATAAACAAAGTTTTTCGTCTGCTTGTATAAACTTGTCAGAATACGGTCATAGACAATAATTCTGGATTTGTAGTGTAAGTAAAAATCCAACCAACCATTAGGCGACGTAAAACAAAACACATTTAACCAAAAAAAATGAAAATAACCACACAGGAAGACAACCAAAAGAGTACTGGTGAAGGGCCAGGACCAATAGTGAAACAACAATTTCCTCCTCTTTACTAAGACCTGACTTGCACTCTAATATAAATCGCCTTCAAAATAAGACGGAATGTGCACTTTTGCAATAGCTGTAAAAAGGTCATCAATATACTTGGCGGGATGGGATATTAAGCAAATTCAGTTAAATTGCTTAGATCTAAGGCAAGACTTACATCATCGCAAAGGTTGCTGACGTATATTGACGAATTTGTATTGATACAAGTTGCTTAATTCTATCCTTCAAACTTTGGGGAGTGCGGCCTACACACGTGGCCTCACACTGGCACGAAAGTCTGTAAATTACAATATTGTGTCTGGCAGTCAGCACCTCCTTTTGAGCTGACAGTAATATCTTGGATGTAACATAGACGAGTTACGACAGTAAAACAACCAAAGTGGACTTTTTCACTTGCCTGTCAAAGGGCAAGGAAACATTGCTTTCCCCATAGCCAATTGTTGTTTCGTTTATTTTTTATTGGTCAATCTTCCATCCTTACTTATAAATTCAGCACCATCGTTCTCCATTGTATTCTAAGGAATCCATGTGATCGATGACAACCAAAATGTTTTATATATGTCTTTATTATTGAAAACCTACATCTCTGTTTAAATAGTTCTTGGCCGTTCACCAGTTCTCTTACTCTTATTTTCTTCTGTACATTGTTTTGTTTCTTTCTTATTTCGATCCTACCTTACAATACAAATTCATATGCATAACCCTGGACACTGCGGCAAAAATGCAATCCAAGTATAACCTGCAGCCTTTGCAGCGAAATAAGTCATAATGGGTATTACGCCAACTGAACTGCCCGACCACGAGTTTGAAGGAAACATAGGTCGCTCAGCTGACTTACCATTTTGTAAACATTGTCATGCTACAGTGATTAACACGTTAACAGGCTAATAGAATTGACTGAAAAACTTCACACACGTAAATAGGTATGGTAGTAAAAATCCAGCTGACGGAACGGAATTCTTCGTTTTTGAACTCTCTGACTTTTTTTTAAACTCACACGTCACTTCTCAAGCCGTATTTTGGAAAGAATGTCTGATATAAATGACAACAGATATTAAGCATACTTAATCTAATGAACATATTGCCGTGCAACTGCGACGAAAAACATTTCATAGGATATGCTTTTACCATTTTACTATCTTTTCGTCAGCTTTTATCTTTGTTTGTTTGTCTGTCCGTCCGTCTGTCTATTGGCAACATACCTTAAAACGTTACGGACGACTTCTGACGTGATTTTTAGGTAATATTCAAAATGGGATAATAGGTATCAACAAGCGCTTCGACCCTGAAACTGAAGCATGGTACGTATATTTCTAAACATTTAAGTCTAAACATTTACACCAGAGTATTAACTATAAGCGTAAAACAACAACATAGAGAAGAATTCACGACAAAAATAGCATCTCCTTATGTTTGGAGAAATTTATCACTTTGAGTATATAATGATACGAACAATGTATTAATTATAATGCTAACAATTATGACAGAAGTTTTAAGGGTGCATATTGTAGCAACCAGTTACTGAATGAAAATTATGTTATACTGACTACAGTAATATTAAGAGCCAAAGCGATTAATTGTTATAATATAAATGTCAAATATTACTCTTCGTTTTGATCACAGTGGCAGGAACTATACGAAAAATAGTTTGAAATATGTGTTACCTAAGGAAGAATCCATAATTGATGATATTTCAAACATTGTCACCGATCTGCCATTCATGTACCGAATTACCGACAACTTGGCATTTAAAACCATACTTTAATTTTCTGAAAAACGATAGTATGTCACATATCTATCAAAGTCAGGTTACGAGTTAATTTTACTAACCTCTTTTTTTCACGGGCTTACTGTCTGGTAATCGCTCTCCGTTTTCATTTATAGGTGCAATATCGATAGGCTCTTTGTTAAGCAGTGTCTCCTGCATTTTCTCATCTATCCTTTCCATTATAGGTTCATTCTCAGTACCTTCGATTATGGCATCATGCCTGACAAGTTTAGCTCTCTCTGAATCAGTAATGATTCCATTTTCCACAGACTTCTCCCTATGATCCGAGGCCCCATTTGTTCCATATGAAGTCGTCTCACTAATTAGAGGCAACTGTTCTTGGCGCTTGGGTGTTGATGTAAGCACGCCACTACCTATCTGCTTCTCCTTAGCATAGGCCTTCACAGGAGTTTGATTCAGTAAATCTAGCTGACGCTGCTGTTTAATATCGTAGCTCATGGCAAGAGCAAAATACGCGTAATTAATTGCCCCATATGTCATTAAGAAAGGCATGGTTACGATGGGAGCAAGGGTATTCAATCGTCCAATAAGAATAAATAGAATAGCAAGGAAAGCGATCACGAAAGTTGCATTTTGTGGCTCTTTGTTGATTCCTTTCTGTTTGACGTAGGGAAACAAGGAGAAAAAAACCCAATAAATATCTTGTTAACAATGCAAAACGGCGTGTAACTAGTCTACTTATTACGTCAACAGAGTAGGCAGAATTGGAAATAACAACACCCGGTGGATTTAGTCTCGCACACACTGCACTTTGGTTGCTTAAAATTCAGAGTAAATGGTTTTCCCAACCATTCAATGAATTACCATCTTACCGACAAACATTTGTAAAACCCACACATGGGTACCCTTCAGGAAAAGGACTTTAAAGTCGCACACGAAAGATGATTTAACGGAAGCGTAAACAACGCCAGAATGCATATAAAATATAATTTTGACTGGTATGAATATTCTACTGATTAAAGCCTAAAAGTGACTAGCATCAAGGGAAGGGCAGAGCGACATTTCATACCCGATCATCTTAGGCAGCGTTGCGTATTCAAGGATATGATAACTCTTATTGGCAAAATCTCTTTAGCCCCGAAGGGTCTCTTGCGTTGCCTTGAAAACGATGAGAGAACAAGCTAACCTTGATACAAAACAATTCTCAATAATGTCTTCCAATCCTTTTGCTTGTTTACAACATACAAGCAACCAATAATGTTCAAGGCAACGAAAGTGGTCCTTAATTGCCAATAACTGTGATATTCGGGTGGAATCAAATGAACAGAAGTCATGTCGAGTTTCACTTCCACGACGTCATAGTATAATTGGCGTAAGCGAAAAATTCAAAGACTACAGGCACTTGGAGAGCGTAAACCTACGCCAAGCCAATGATATCAGATATGATTTCCGTTTTTCTGCATATTTAAATAACCCGTACTAAAAAGACGTCATTGTAACTGGGTTTTCTCCACGAAGATTTCCTCGCTAAATTTGGCTTTATCAAAGTATCAATACTGAAAATCTCAAAGTGATCCAGAATCCTGGAATTGATACCGATCACCATCCCAAAAAACCAGCTGGAGTCAAGCTACCAACGTATGGTAAAAAGTTCATAACGATACGTTATTAACCAACAAACCAACGCATAAATCAATAAACAAATAAACTACTACACAAACAAACCCCCAGGAACACATAACCTCATTGGCAGAGAAAGTAACACTGTGCTAAATTACCGTTTTGGCAAAAGGACGGAGAATTGGCATGATGTCATCCTCTCCAATGGACTGAAGTACCCTTGGAGGGCCGACCAATCCACCCAGAACGGAAGAAAGCGATGATACGTATAACCCAAGCAGAAACAAGAAACCTAAAATTGAAACCTAGAACAAATAAAGCAGAAATAATCTCTTATCACTTCACGTTAACATTTTTCATGTTAGGAATAAAAAAGTACATTTAAATATCTCAATTCTCTTCAAAGGGAACTCATTAGCATAAAACAAAACTTAAAGAAAATATGTACTCAGGGCACTTATTAGGTAAACGAAATGATTTTGAAATATAACACCGGAACCTTTGAAGCCAATGCAAAGCAAAATGTTGTTTTGAAAGGCTTAAGTGATCACAATAGGAAATAAAGACACAACGAAAAACAATGTTTACTACTATTAATATTTCACAAGAACAATTTCGTCAATACCACGAGAAAATTAAACATCTTCAAAGAGCTACTTGTACAAGACAAACGAAGATGTTATAATTGTAAAAGAAAGCGACAGAAGGGGTAAAAAGTACGATAACAATAACAGGATAAGAAACTGCAACGTTACATAAAGCTCGTGCTTAAAACTGGAGGTGCCTTTTAGTCAGCAAAAGAATGACGCCCGTCTAGTGACATGCAAAGGATAGGATCCCGATGACCCAAAGGTCATCAGTATACGAAGTATTAAGGTAATAAATTCAAGGACGAAAGAGGGTAATACATCAACCACTATCTCTTTCTTGTAATAGAAATACATTAATGAAACTATCAAATAATAATCCGTTTTACCTCTTCTATAATCAAATAATTTGTCTTCAAAGCATGTCTTGTGCAGACAGCACCCAATATAAATATGAAAACAATATAGATTATGCACCTATGCAAAGAAACATAAATAAACAGACTTTAATAAAAACGAGCACACAATCATGATTAGTACCTTGGTTATACCTTAACTAGTACTTCCAAGGTGCATGACGCACGTTGATATTAGTATATGTAATACTGTGGTCCGTTTGTTGTATATATATTTTAAACAAACGGATAAATAGATAAATCACTAAATCAATGAATAAACAATTCGATTTTAAAATTAAATCAAATCCCAAATTCTAATGTTAGGAAAATAAGAATTGAGATTCTACACGATAATAACACAGCTACCAAGAAGCAAACTCTCGTTGAACATCGGCTCCTCTATTGTCACACGCCGAAGCAACGTACCTGCATGCACGTAAATACAATACTGTCACTAAGGCAAAGAGTACGATACTGATGTACACAATGGCTTTACAGTGTTTAGCTCAAAGCATATTTTGGCATTAATTTATTAAACAATGGTCTTAATAGGTGTACTTTTTGTCAACAAAACTTGTTTCGGCGATATAAATATGTTTCCTCTTCCTAAGCTGTTACTAATCATAAACGCAAGGAACCAAATTTTGACAATGAAAATCTAACCTTCAAGGAAACAAAGCATCATTATCTCTTAGATTTATTCGACAATCGACACTAAGCAAGAGCAATAACCATTCTAGAATAAGACTTACGTAACTCCTAGAGCAGCCAGCGATCCTTTTGGAATATTTTTATCGGGGTCTTTAAGATCCCCGCCCATATTTACTCCTGCCATAACACCACAAGCAGCTGGGAAGAAAACTCCAAAGACGGTGAAAAAGTGAGTATTATCTGTGAACATTGATTTTGTATTCTCTTCGAAGTTTGCTACACTAAATCCTGTTACTCCAGCAGCTAGAAAAAAAACAAAAAGATGCAGTCAAAAATACTAGAATTACCCATAAATAATCGGCAAGCAAAATCATGCAACGACAACACCAACACTTATTCAGGGATCTACAGAGCTCTTCATTAGCCTGTAAAAAATCGTAAATGGCCAAACGCGGGGACAGCGTCAGTTATGATGCAACTGAGTTTTGTCAACGGCAGCTATCAAAATTCAATCTTAGTGCTATTTTTGTATTTCGAGTTTGGTAAAAGATGTTACTGGTGAAGTCACTTGCAGCAGAATTCACCCCAAGTAAATTTATCAATCATGTCTTTAACAAAAGTTCAAACATCAATCTTGCTAGCTTAAGGTGACGTGTGAAAGCAACAAATGCTGACTACGTTCACAGCAGTGGGTAACCGAGAGACAAAGAACCACTTTCTAAACTTTGAAATACGCTTCCATCGCGTACTTTAAATTATTCAAGAAAAAGGCGGCTGCCTTTTTATTCTAAACTTTGGGATCTCATCCTCCGAGTAAATCGCATACATACAATTTGTATCCGCTCGAGTTAATTAACCTGACTTTATAACTTATACTATATCTTGTATTCATTAGCTAGTAATATACAATTGCTTAAATTGAATACAGTTAATTTTAAGCAATTATATAAACTTAAGTTAACCAAAAGTTAAGTCAAAATATATCAGAACATACTCGATATTGAAAAGTGAGAAAAAATTTACAGTCCTTAAAAGCTTTTTCCATCGGGGCAAGGTTTCACGAAAATGGAGACAATTCTGAAGGATACTGTAAATGCAAGGGTCCACGATTAATATTTTTCTGGTAATTTGTAACTTGATTATATTACGCTTTAATCTGCACAAATCATACTTTCTTTCTTGTTCTGAAAAGTAATGTAATGTTTTAAATGAACAACATTGAAACTTTCACTAATTTCGGTACCATGACATTACTTTTCCCGTTAGCTCCCACTGTGCGAAAGAGACAGTTACCCGAGGTACTTACCAACGTTTGTATGTGTTAAACTCCCAAGGACGAAGTCAACAACAGCAACACCAAGTACTGCCACAAGCACTAGCTGAAATCGTATAACCCACTTCACACCGGATATTGCAATGGCAAGCAGGAACATCAACGTAAGAAGCCCAATGCTTCGCACTGCCCAAGCATTTTTCCAATGAATTAGGGCTGCTAGAGATTCGCTAAACCCTGTACAGTATAGAGCAGTCGCTGCGGACTAGGAAAGACAAAACCAATTAAATATTAAACATGGTGTTGTCAAGTGTTGATAACAGGCACACGTACCGATAAATCTCATTACTCGAAAACAGTAACACGTCAAAGAGGTTCAAATAGCTGTGGCTTTTTTCTTGGAGGACATATATAAATCTCAAAATATAAAATGACACGATGTAACATTAACATGCAGGCAGAATGTAGTTACCTTGTTTATATAAATAACAGCTTTGATTTTTGCTGATCAACGCTGATTCCGTAATTCACTTTATGAAACGCTCATATCTTTTGTTCACGATTCAAACGTTTTATTTTCATTAACACAGTGCGAGCATAGGAAAAGGGGCTTTTTCCAGTTTCAATAAGGCACCATGGAGTTCATAGCTCCACGATAAAGAAAATGGTGCGAACAGCAACTGTATATGATTTGCGTTGCTTGTTATTGATCAAAATAACCCACTTTAGAAAAATATTCACAGAATATGTACGATATTCAAAAGGATACTCGCTGTGACAAAGCTTACGTGGACTTGTTTTAATCAAAACTTAATACATATATTCAAACTGGCTTCGCCTGACTAGAGTTCTTTTTAAAGCGATAAAATAAAAAACCTTGTAATTTTATCGCAGTTTTGAAGGAGATGTTCCACCCGCGAATTTTCCACCTACAAGGCCCGAGTCATGCGCGTCTGTCGCATAATTACGACGTTGTAGGTCAAAAATTCAGGGATGGATCGTTACTTTCGTAAATTTCTGCTAATTTCAACAGGGTTTCTACTGCACCTTCCCTCGTACTGAGTTTTTTAGAAATGCCAGTCACTATATAATAGGTGCCGTGAAACCAAAATTAATAATCTGACTTGGCATACTACAATCAACTATTCCGAGAGAAAGGATTTCAAAATAAAATGGTACTTACATGACCTAAGCAATATAGTAAACCGACTGTGCCTCCTAATTTACCCCCAAGCACATGTGAAACTATGAAGTACACGCCACCACAACGCGTGTCACTCCTGTTGCATATGCCGACCGCAGACATCACCGTTGCAAGAGCAACCATTACGGATATGAAAACAATAAGCAGGGAGAGGCCAATCCCAGCATAAGCCTGCAAGGGAGAAAGAAAGCATGGATCAATGCCATTGCCAATGATATGCGTTATGACATAGGTTAGCTGACAACTACTTTGGAAAGGCATAAAAAGGACAAAGTCAAAACTCAGACATTCAGAGAAACGGAGCTATTCCAATCTCTATATTTCACGATAATCAGATAACATATGCATCAAATAAACATGTATTCTCAATAATAAATAAACACATAAATTAACATGTATTCTCAATAATAAATAAACACATATGAGAGAAAAAAAACTCAAAAAGATTAACGTCATGTGCATACATCAATGAACCAAAACTACTAACATTTTTGCGTGTAAACATGAATAATATTCTGCGCCACTTGGCAAATAAAACACGCTTTTGGATAAACATGCCATCCTTTTAAAGATGCTTCTCAAAGTTATTGAAAAAGTACCTTGTTTCTTGGGATATTTCTAAGAATTAATCTACACTTTCTGACTCCATATTTAGCGAAAAAGAACAAAACGAGACTTGACTCATGTTAACTAATAAACATTGCCAATAAATTACACGTTCGGAAATGTTAACGTTCCAATTGTTTAATTGTAAATGCCACTAAGATCCCGTCGATATAAACCTATTTTAAAGTAGCCATAAAAAACCCCACTTCTGGTGTTTTACTTATCAATATCGTTTATCCCACTATTCACTATAAATTCAGCACTGTGTAAAAGTATTTTATTATAGTTCAAAAATTTATACCAGTGTTAGATTTTCAGTATCATCACACAAACGTTTTGGGTAGAAAACGTTACTTACAATCATCCATCCCGTTCTAAGAAAAATGACGACACCAAAAATATTGATAAGGCAGGACGTAAATACACCTGAAACGAGAAGACGAATACACATTTTACCCTCAACTATTACACTGCAAGTATTAACACAATTTCTCTATTTTGCATTAACAAGTATTTGGGACCATTTACTAGTAATTGGGACTGCTAACTAGTAGTTGGAACTGCTAACTACTAAGTGGGACTGCTAACTAAAAAGGGGACTGTTAACTAGTAATTTGGTCTGTTAACTAGCAACTGGGAGTGATAACTATTACTCGGGATTGTTAACTACAAATTGGGACTATCAACTAGTACTTGGTACTGTTAATTAGTAACTGAGATTTTTAACTAGTAATCTGGACTGTCAACTAGAAACTGGGACTAGTAACTAGTAACTAGGGCTGCTAGCTATAAGTATCATGCATAACTTAGTGAACCACCTAAATGTAAAACAACTTCTTTCTTCATACAATGGCTTTTCTCGGTAACATAAACGCTGACTGAAATTTGTCAGAACAGATCTTTTCGAGAAAATGTCAACACATTCTCGAACATTCAAACTCAAAGGACTTCGTTGTGCGACTGTCTTGTTTTCGATAAATCATCAACAGATTGTTTTCTTTTAAAAATTGGCACTCAAGTTACTAATTCAAATTTTAGTTTGATGTAGATAAGTATCGTGATTACCAAGTTCCATAGAAGAAAATAATCCGTTTGGAACTAAATCTACTAGCAGCTTTATATTCAGCTTCAGTAGATAAGAGAGCTACTGTTGTTTGCTTCTTGCTCATCCAACTAATGACACCATGTATACCTTGACTTCGACTTACGAACATTTCGGTTGGTACCCAAATCAGAATCAACATAGCCATGTTGCATGATATCTGCTTTCTTTGATCCATCATAGAGTATGCCAAAATCAAGTGCTCCTTGGATATAGCGTAAAATGCTCTTGGCAGCTACACAATGTTCTTTTCCTGGATTGAAACAGGACTAATTGACTGATCTTAGTGCCTGAGGATAACCAGAATGCAATATCAGGTTTGGTGCCAGCTACAGCATACATCAAGCTGCCAATTAGTGCTTGATATCTGACCTTATCTTCTGGACCCCGTTCATTTGGGAAAAGCTCTGAAGCTTGCTCGTCAAGAGTAGGAAATGGTTTGCAATCTTTCACTAAGAATTTCTCCAATAAACTTTGAAGATGTTTTGTTTGGTGTAATAGCATCAATTTCTTCTCTCATCAAGTTTAATCTAAATGCAACGAATGTAGTGTGTTTCACCTAAATTTTTCATATTGAAGCGTCTCTTCAATTTTTTTTTCTTCCTTCAACATTTGTTTACTGTTTGTAGCTAATAGCAAACCATCAACATAAAGAGCTATAATCAAGATTTCTGCTCCCGCTTGCTTGGTGTATAAGCATGAATCCGATTTGCATTGCTTGTAGCTGGCATCCTTGAAGAATTGATGAATCATATTGAACCAGCATCTTGAAGCTTGTTTCTAACCATAGATACTCTTGTTCAATTTCCAAACAAGTTTTCCTTCGCCTTTTTTAACATTTAACAATCCTTCTAGTTGGTTCATAAAGATTTCTCCTTCTAACTAGCTGTTAAAAAATGCCAACAAAACATCCATTTGATGCAACTCCAGACCTAGTTGATTAGCGATTGCCAGGGTCATGCGAATGGATATATACCGTGCAACTGGTAAAAAGTGTCTTGATAATCTATACCCTTCTCTTGCAAACCCTTTGCTACATGGCGTGCTTCGTGCCTTTGCATCGAACCATCTGCATTGTATTTGACTTTGAAAATGCAGCCAGAATCATAACAATTTCTCCTTTTAGGTAATTATTGTAGAGTCCATGTCTTATTCCTCTGAGGTGACGAATGTTCATCATTTAGAGCCTCTTTCCACTGGTCTTTAGAAGACGAGCTCAACTGATCTAGGCTCTTCCAAGACATCATCTGCAGAGGAATACAAAGCTTTCCACCAGTCCTCTGTGATTGTACCAGCTCGGTTAGGTTGTCCTATCACAAGAGTTGAGTAACAAATTGTGACTTCTTTAAATGGACTTGTGCTGTTTTTCATCTCCGTGCCCTGAAGATCTTCTACTGCTACTACAGGATTTCTGTTCTTTAGCATGACAGCTGTCTGAACTTCAATTCTCCCCGAAAGGTGTCTAGTAATCCTACTTCCTTTAATATGGACCTGGCTGTCTTTTGTATTGTTCTGTTTGATCTTTCACCATTCTGCTGTGGTGCTGCGGGAACTGTTTGTTGCCCTTTTTTCTCAAAAACCTTAGGCGTGTATTCCTCACCATTGTTTGATCTGAGCTTTTTTATAAACCTCTCAAATGCTTCCTCTTTGTGCTTTAAAAAATAACATGCTGTATATCTTGATTGTCGACAATGAACAGTGATGAAATAACTATTGCCACCAAGGCTTTTGGTGTTCATTGGTCCACAGACATTCGTGCGAAACAGTTCTAGAAATTTCTGTAGCTCGTGTTGCTTGTCCTTTAGGAGAGGATGTTTTTGCATGTTTGCCCATTACACATCCTCCACAAACCTCTTTTTCTTCAGAAGTTCGAAACTTCATTCCTTCAACAAGATCTTTCTCCTGCAACATTTTAAGGTTTTCATTGCTCAATTACCAATATCTTTTATGCCAAATATCTTCTGAATTTTCTTTTGCAGCACCGTCAGCAGTATTGCAATCATTCTTCGTGGCAACTGTATTAAGAACAAAAAGATTGCCTTCAAGTTTTCCAGAGCCTAAAATAATTCCATTGGCATCAGCAATAACATATGTTTCTTTGAGAAATGTCATAGGCAATCCCCTTTTCGTCACTGCACTGACAGAGAACAGATTTTTAGCTATTCCCAGCAAATACAATACGTCTGTTAACTCCGCCTTTTTGCAAGATTCACGGTTACTCAGACGTTACCTTTACCATAAGATTTTACTTCTCTGTTGTCACCTAAGCGCACAGTTTCTGGGGAGAAAACTGAGTGCAATGTGCCTTAAACTCAATTTTATTAGCCATTTGATGAGAAGCACCAGACAGTAGCCTCTTTCACAGTGGCACTGGTTGGTATCCAAAACAATGCATGCTGTGATTTATCACTATTTGACACACTTGTTCCATTTGCTTGTTCCTGTTTCTTTCCAATTGCTTTTACTCGCCTTGGTTTCTTGCAATCTCTAGCCCAATGGTCTGAAATTCCACCGGTGAAACATTTCCCATTTACTTTATGTTTTAACCTTTAATCAGGTGGCTGAAATTTTAGCCTCACTGAGTCATAGCTTTCTCAACATCTTCCACGGGGCTGAGACGAATTTCGCTGCATTTTCATTCCTCTTGCAATTAACAATTCCATATTCAGATCTTCCACATGGGATTCTAAGGCAACGATTAAATTGCTGTATGAATATCGAAGGCTGCATAAAAGTGTTGTTTCTTGATCATCTTCTGATATTTTGCACGCATTACCCCAAGTTGCCTTGCTCAGGATCTCATGTTATTAATGTGCTCTAGTCGTTATCAGACATGGCTGCAGCCTTTTTCGCAAAAACGACTTATTTCCTAAAGATTTTACTTCGTAATGGCTTTCCAATTTGTTGCATGCTTCTTGAGGTGTCTTCGCCTAACGAACGAGCAATAGCTGTTCATCACCTATTGATAAACAATTTGTGGCAAGGATCTTTCTTTCCCTTTTCTTAAACGTCTTAATTTGAGTTTCCGTAATTCTCTCTCCTTCAGGTTCTTTTTATCACCAGAAACGATCTCCAAGAGACCTTTCTCTTCTAATACCATCTCCATTTTAAATTTTCACAGATGAAAATTTCCACCCCTGAACTTTTCGATTTGTACCACACTGAATCCTCTAAGGATGCCACAACTTCCGGAAGTACACACACAAAACGTGAAGTAAAATTTTGTGCTATCCATTAGTTCCACTCTGGGCCTATAACCTATAAAGACTATCGAGTTCCGCAGAAGACCATAATCTGTCTGGAACTAAATCTACTTCTATATCTAGTTCACAAGGTATATGAACAAGGGAACGTAGTCCAGCAAAGCGAGTTGTAATAAAAAGTAAACAACCTAGTTAATCAAAGTGTCTAGACGAAAAGTGTCAGTTCCATTGTTTAGTCAATTGTCTTATCACATAATCTTTGTTACGTGAATATTGGCAATAACCCCCTCGGAAGCACAATAGTGCAATACTTTTTAAGTTCTTTCGCTATCTACTATTTATCTAAGAAATACCAACCATTTTTCAAATTTGCCTTATTTGGTTACATACAAATAGTCACTTCTGAAACTGACTCCATCTGATTATTTACGAAAAATAAAAAGTGGAGTTAGGAATGGGCTCCATCTGGTCACCTATAAGAAATGAAATTCAATTTAGAAATGGAGACCATCTGGTTAGGCTTAAGAAATGAAAGTCACTTTTAAGAATGGGCTCCATCTGGTTACGCATTAGAAATGCAAGTCACTTTTAAGAATGGGCTCCATCTGGTTACGCTTAAGTGTTGAAATTCACTCTAGAAATGGGCACCAGCTGGTTACGCTTAAGAAATAAAAGTCACTTTAAGGAATGGGCTCTACCTGGTTACGCATTAGAAATGCAAGTCACTTTTAAGAATGGGCTCTACCTGGTTACGCATTGGAAATGCAAGTCACTTTAAGGAATGGGCTCTACCTGGTTACGCATTAGAAATGCAAGTCACTTTAAGGAATGGGCTCTACCTGGTTACGCATTAGAAATGCAAGTTACTTTTAAGAATGGGCTCCATCTGGTTACGCTTAAGTGTTGAAATTCACTCTAGAAATGGGCACCAGCTGGTTACGC
>JANTCA010015755.1:0-25491 GCA_024741275.1 Chironex yamaguchii | reverse complement strand
ATCTGTCTGTCTGTCTGTCTGTCTGTCTGTCTATCTATCTATCTATCTATCTATCTATCTATCTATCTATCTATCTAGCACCCGTCTGTCTGTCTTCCTCTCTGTCTGTCTGCTAATCAAACTGTCTATTTTGTAATTGTTGAGAACGTAGTGACGAGTTAAGTGCGATTGCAACTTAATTAACAGTGTATGAGATAATCTGCTTAGATCTTCTTTTGTATCAAATACTCCCTATAGCAGTTTTATAAAAGTCAACCAGGGCAGGGTGGTGTGAGCAGTTAGCGTGATAAACGCAACAGTCCTAGTCAATCACGAAACTATCCACAGCAGAAAATTCGACCCTTAAGAAATTTATAGTTTCCCAGACTCATCTCACGATCATCGCATCACATTTTACAATGCTCGCCCCAAGAGATGACTTTTTCTTTTGTTTAGAGTTTCATTCTGTAGATAGATAATAAGAGAGGGCGTGGCAGAGGTTAAACCTAGAATTTATTTTGCGTCATCAGTTTTAGGACTAATTATTCTTATCACCTGTAACTTTCTTTACTATCCCGCTATAGCAAGCTCCACTGTGTCGTCAAAACCAGAACTTTCTAATTGTAAACATTTCATCATATGAGCTTCGACCAAGACTTATCACGCAATACAAATGCTGTGACCTTTATGGAAATCAGAATCATGAAGTCTACAACTTGTGAATTGTGAATAACATCGCAGCCAAAATTTCAATAATCATCTACTTAAATGTCTGTTGTAAGCAACAAAACGGAAATATGTAGATAACACGATAGTGAGCAAAAGCAAGCCCATTATTTACTATACCATTTTTTCCTATCAAGTCTGTTTCAGTCTTTGATGTACACAAAAGAGGGGTGCTGGTGATCTTGTAAGTTCAAAAGCACACACATTTGTCAGTGTCAAGGTTAACTGACACACATATGTATCTTCTAAAACCAATGTGCTGCGTGGGTGTGACAGGATAGGGCTGTGCGAAATATCGCCCCTTCCGTTGTCTTTGGCACAAACGGAAAACCAATGGAATCAATTAGGAACCAGAGTACGTGAAAAACAAGAAAATCCAAACCCACTAAAAACACCCTAGACATACTTAGAATTACACAGGTCAATGGTAAGGATTAAATTCAAAGCGTAACTCAACTTTATTGGGTGCAGTAGAGCTGAGAAGTTAGAGTAAGACGTAGAGGAACTTGGCAGTAGCTGGATAGAGAGCAAGGAGGTTGCATTGCCTTTACTTAATTTGGTAAGGCCATTTCCTTTAGCTACTTAAACAGTCAGGTTTTTTTCAAATATCATTTCTGTTGCAAGGATCAAACCACCTGGCATATTACCTGACGTTTCTGTTTCCTAAGTCAAGACTTTTGCCCGTGGGTCTGACTGGAAGCTGATCAAGAAACTCAGGTCTGAGTTTTAGTTGACTGGAGTCACTGTTTCATCAGTCCACTGAAAATAAACCCAATTTCAAATTGATCCCAATTTTTTACCAAAATATCAGTTTGTAGGTATCTTTGACATCAGCACAGTTATCAGTAGCACATTTCCTCCACCCGTTAATATAATTATAAACAGTCGAGCTGTCCGCTCATACTTAGTAATAACATAAACGAGTTTTCAGAACTTAGGATCCTAAGAAACACGGTTAGTAACGGAATTAGCTTTTCATTTCAAGATTGATGATTTCCAAATTACGAGTGATGATAATAACTACACCTACTGATCATGTCCGTTTGTCTGAAAATTTCAAGGTTGAAATACGCACTGAGTTCTTGATGTGACGACTTATCTGCTTTTGTGACTATGTACACTGATAGCCTGTTTTCCACTTTGTGAATTTACTGGAGCGAAGCGATTCTGTTCGTGTTTGCGCATGCATCCTTCATTGTTAATTCTTGACCTTGTTCACTGCTTGTTACAGGAAAAAAGTGAGTTCGAAAAGACGGAAACAAATCAATTATAAAATGCATTATGGGATTGCTTTATAAGAAAGTTCATGCGAGGTCTCTAGTTCCAGTTTTGTATTAAGCAATATACTTAAACATGGATCCATATGAGGTCAAAGGGTTCTATAATAATCAAATGATTCCTCACTTTGTAATTAGGTATTTTATAATCATGTTCTCTCTAATAAATCAGTTGTATGCTGAAGCTACATGAGAAGAGTCTGTCCTTTCATTCTGCACAACTCAATAGTTTCTAGGCCCAGAGGAAAAATCAAAGTAAGTAAGTGAATAAAATGAAGAAGTAAGTAAAGATAAAAAGTAACTTAGTAAACATAAGATTCATACAGGATGGCAGCATCAAGTGAAGCCCAATACAAAGTAGGTTTAAAGACAGAACAATTCGATAGATCAGGATGGTTTACATTCCTGCATGGAATGCAGATGATCCTCAAAAGCGGGAAATTGTCAATGGAGAGGAACAGAGATTGACAAATCAAAGAACGACGAAAACCTCGAGAATGAAAGAAGAGGGACCAAAAAGCACAAGCAGAAGTTAGTCTACACCTCAGCAATGCCCAGTTACCCTAGGTCATGAGATGTGGCAGGAGTAAGGATATGTGGAATACACCCTGTGACCAATTGGAACACAAGTCCATGCAAAATGTTATTTTTTACAGGAGAAAATATGGGGATGCCATTATGAAGGAAGGTGATGATGTTTTAAATCACATTAATCAATATCAGGAGATTGTAGACCATCTGAATGCTGTTGGAGCACAAGTAAGTGAAGAGGAACAGGTATGGGAGTTATTTGTTACTTTACTTGAGTCCTACAGTACTTTAGTCAATGCCATCGATTTATGTGAGCATCTAAGTCCTCAATGGTTACATCAACATCTTTTATTAGAGGATCAGAAACAAAAACAACGCTTAAGTACGACTGAATCTAGTATGGAAGCTTTGTATACTAAGAAAACCCCCAGTACATCTCAAGGTCGATCACCAGGTCAAGGACACTTCAAAAGTAGTGGAAACAATCCGAAGGGGCGTTTACTTCCGAAATGTTTGAAGTGTGGGCTTTCAGACCGTATTGCAAAGCACTGTAGACATGACAAAGGATATTTTTCTGCAAATTTGGTTGTAAAGAACGATAAATCTCATTGGGATGCATTTCGTACAACCGCAATGCTGAAAACCGACTCAGTTTTATCAGATGTGTGGAATGTAGACTCTGGTTCTTCACAGCACATGCGTTATAGTAAAGATCATTTTTGTAATTATGTTAACTTAGATAATCCAGTAAATGTAAGGTTAGCTAATTATGACATTCTGTTAGGAGTAGGTATTGGTAATGTCAAGTGGAAATGTACTCGCAATAGTATTCTGATTAAAAATGAATTGTTTGTACCTGATCTAAGTCAGAATTTAATTTCGGATAGAAAAATAGCTAATTCCGGTTATACTGTTAAGTTTTTCGGTAATAAGTGTTCTGTGTACAAGAGAAATGGTAGTGTTCCAACTGCAGTAGGTAAAATTAAAGAAGACTGAAATTTGTATGAGTTAGAAAGTCATGTAGTGAAAGATGAGCAGAGAAACAATATAGCTGGTAAAGAGTTTGCAATATAAATTTGTGGCAGAGAAGAATCGGGCATATTTCCCCTGCAACTTTAGTAAGAATGAGCAAGGAGGATGTAATTAAAGGTTTACAACTAAAGTCGACTAAATAGCAAACTGTCTGTGAAGGTTGTATGTTGGGAAAGCAAGCAAAAAAGCCTTTTTCAAGAAAATCATCGCTCAGTGCATCCGAGATAATACATTCTGATGTTTGTAGACTGCTGAAGAATGTTTCATTAGGTGGCAATCGTTTCTTTGTTTCCTTTACAGATGACCTGTCAAGGTATACCAGTGTTTATTTCAAAAAGCATAACCGTACGGTTGTAAGGTATTTTATGGAGTATGCTGTTATGATAGAGCTACAAACTGGGAAAAAAGTAAAGACCCTAAGATTGGACAATGGAGGAGGGTATGTGAATAGAGACATTTCTCAGAAAGAAAGGGATTTGTAGACAGCTTACAGTACCCTATTCCCCACAGCAAAATGGTGTGTCAGAGAGAAAATACCGTACAACTGAAAGTGCTAGGTCTATGCTTCAACATGCTGAACTTTTGTATGCTTTCTGGGCAGAGGTGGTTGCCACTGCAGTATATGTCTTAAATTCCTCATCTACTGTTGCTGTAAAAGGGAAAGTTCCTCTTAAAGCATTTTTTAGCAAAACGCAGTGTCAGCCATTCTCGTGTCTTTGGGTGTGACTGTTATTCAGTTACCCCCAAGGAAAGACGAGGTTAGTGGGAGCCAAAGAGCACAGAGCACTATTTTGTTGGGTACAGTAGAGAGAGCAAATGGTATCGTATTTTCAATCCAGGTACTGGAAACGTAACCATAAGCTTTGATTTAAAGTTTCTTAAAGATAATTTTAATGGTAGAATTCCCGAGCAAGTAGTTGAGTATGAAATCGTACCAAAATTGGAGAATTGTGAAGACAATGTGGAAGGAGGATAGGAAGAGGAGGATAAAGAAAGAGAAGGAGAAACTCAACCTGATGGAAACAATACTTTTATGAGCACAAATGAAGACAATGTAGAGCAGAAAGCTCAATTGAGATGTTCAAAAGACAATGCACAGCCACCACCAAGGTATAGGGAGTGGCTAGAAGATAATGTATTGCAGGATGTTCTGTGCATTGGCGTAGATATTGCGGAAGAGCTAACATGTGTCAGTAAGGCACCCCAGGGACCCGAAAAGAAGGAATGGGAAAAAGCAATGAATAGTGGGTTTGATTCCCTTCAGAGTAATAAAACTTGGTTGCTAGTAACATTGCCACAAGAAAGGAAAGCAATTGGTTGCAAGTGGATCTTCAAAGTCAAACGCAATGCAGATGGTTCAGTTGATCGATACAAGGCTAGGCTAGTAGCACAGGGGTATTCTCAACAGCTCGGGGTAGACTTTGTTGAGACATTCTCACCCGTTGCAAGATATACATCCATTCGCACAATTCTAGCAATTGCAAATGAGCTTGATTTTGACGTTCACCAGATGGATGTGCAGACAGCCTTCCTCAATGGTGAGCTAACTTAGGAAATATATATGCCACAGCCAGAGGGGGTCAAGAAGAAAGGGCATGACAACCTCGTCTGTAAACTACAGAGAAGTCTGTATGGCCTAAAGCAGGTTTCAAGATGCTAGTATCTAACCATGGACAAATTCTTATTAGATGTGAGTTACATACAGTGTAGTAGTGATAATTGTACATATGTTTAAACAGTGGGAGATAGTATTTTAATCTTATCTCTTTATGTTGATGAAATTATCTTAGCCTCAAATGATAAACAATTGTTAAGAAAAGAGAGGAAAGACTGAAAACTGGATTTAGAATGACAGATATGGGGCCTGCAAAGTTTTGCTTGGGTATCAAAATTCTGAGAGATAGAGAAAAGAGTAAAATGTGGCTTTCGCAAAGACAATATACTGAATCCTTGTTAAAAAGGTTTGGAATGCAAGACTGCAGACCTGTTAGTACTCCACGAGACGTTTCTGTGACTCTACAGAAAAATGAAGGGGAGACAGTAGACCATAGAAAGTACCAAGTAGCAGTGGGCGCATTAACTCATCTGGTATGTGGAACTAGACCAGATTTATCTGCTGCTTTGAGTGCAGTAAATCAGTTTACCTCGAACCCAGGACAAATGCCTTGGCAAGCAGTTAAGAGGATTTTTAGGTATCATTTGAAGGAAAACAAAGCCAGGATATAACTCTGAGAGGCTTTGTATATTCCGACTTTGGTGGTAGCACTGATCGTAAGTCACAATCAGGATATCTTTTTATGTTAGTGGAGGTCCAGTTTCCTGGTGCAGTAGGCGTACTACATCTTTGGCATCTACGGAAGCTGAGTATGTAGCAGCTACCTGTGCAACACAGGAAGATATTTGGTTACATAGTTTACTCAAAGATCTCAGTTTTAAGCCATGTAAGCCAACTGTTATTTTAGAATGTAATCAGGGATGTATTGCTTTCTTCCGAAATCCTAAATTTCAGGGAAGCGCAAAACATATTGACATAAAACATCATTTTATTGGAGATGTTGTCGAATCAGGTAATGTAGAATTAGTTTATTGCCCAACTGATCAGATGATTGCGGATATGCTTACTAAGCCACTCAGTAAGAGACCTTTTGAAAATTTCCGTAATCTTATGCAAGTAGTAGAATTAATTAAGTAAATGTTTAATCTTTGCATGTAGGTGTTGTTTCTGAACTTTCTTTTGTCGAGTAGGATTGAAGTGCTTCATGGGATTGCTTTATAAGAAAGTTCATGCAAGGTTTCTAGTTCCGGTTTTGTATTAAGCAATATACTTAAACGTGGGTCCATACGACGTCAAAGGGTCGTATGATAATCAAATGATTCCTCACTTTGTAATTAGGCATTTAATTTAGTAGAGCAAAACGGATTTCTTTTTTTTTTCAGGTTACAGCAGTGCCTAATTCCCAGTTTCCATGAGAAGCACGCATGATGTTTGCTGTAACCGCACTACGGACCTCAATGTGGGGTTACAGATCCTTGATGGCGCGCCACCCTCACTACTCCTGGACATAAGGACATAATAATAAAGTCCTTTCTTATAAATCAGTTGCATGCTGAAGCTACATGAGAAGAGTCTGTCCTTTCATTCTGCGCAACTCAATGAAAAAAAAGCAAAAACGCGTTCGATCCAATTTCTCCACTGCCAAAGTAATCGCTTCGGATTAATCTATTCGCCGAGTTGAAGACATGCGAGCAGAATGCTTTACTTAGAAAATCCGACTTAAGATATCTACCACGGCCCGATATGATGTAGTCAAGTGGCAATAAATTACTGGGATTCCTATATTAAGTAAAATTTCAACTTTGCCACATCTTCAAAAGGCTGTTTTTAAAACTGTTGATCGTATACAACTACATAAATAGTCTCTATTCATGACGCTATTTAATCTCGCAGAAGAATAATTGTTTTTCTAATTGGACGGCCTAGTCCTTTTCAATATCTTTTCATATTGGGATCTATAATAGCCAGCATTATTCTTTCGTATTGATTTTAATCAAGAATTGTATCCGTCAGAGTTTTATCTATCTTAGATTCCATTTGCGAGATCAATATAAGAAACAGGGTCGACCAAAGAAAACGTATCTTAACAACCGGGTTTGTCTGGATTCCCTAAGCTATTTTCACGACAGGTGTTTTAACAACGTAGCTTTTCATATATTGCTTTATGCAATTGCAGATTGTATTATGCATATAGGGACCAACAAAGCATAGTAAATTGAAGAAGGTGGTTAGTTGTATTAGCGAAATGGGTGTTAAGAAATCATGTTATCATCTCACTGATATTTTAATGGAATAGTCGAACAATCGTTTGTGGGACAAAACTTGAAAATTTGCGACATTGTGCTAAAATCATACATTTTTCAATCAGCTTTTCAGACTATGAATCGTCAGAAACGAAAGTATATGCATATGGCAACCTTTTTATACGAAACGTGTATAGGAACTAGCCAATCAAAAGCAAGAAAGTTAAAAACAAAGACTAAATAAAGAAACAATACCTTAATTCTTAAGTATGATTTTAGCGCAAGGTCGCAAGTTTTCAAGGCAATTGTAACGGAATAGTATATTTGTGTGGATTCAAACTGCATTTACCTACTGTGGATGCACATCATTTTTGGGGTTTTGCTTTTTGGAAAACTCCACACCTATATTGTTACTTTGCTTCTTTCTGAGTTTAACCATATCTTATATGGGGCCTCTGACACACAGCGTCTAATTTCTGATGTGGCGTTCGTGATCGTGGTGACTGGCGTGGGAATGGAATTCGTTTTCTGCACGAATGATGATAGTTACACAGACACGAAAGGTGTTACTGTTGAAATGTTTTTATCATTAAAATTCAACAGTGTGCGACAGGATAAGCAGCAATGCCATTACACCTTAAAATTTAAGAATAATTGTATCCATAAAATATGTTTTTAGTACATGCCTAAATTCATGCATGAAGTATGTCAGTGATCAAATTCTCTTTCGCATAAATGAAATGCACATTATTCATAGCTAAAGAGAAACTATCTGATATTGATAAAATCTGTGCATCTGGGAGTGTTGTTGGTCGAGTGTTCAGGAGTCATTCAAAAATTACGTAACGCCTGAGGGGTGGAGGGTATGGTCAATTTTGCTACGAACGGTTATGAAAATTTGTGTGGGCGGGGAGTTGATAGCTCTTTTGTTATGTAACAGAGATTTTTTTCAAATGTATCTTTTGAGTGGTGTGATCCCAACATTTGTTCAGCAAAATTATCCTCCGGGAATCCCATATGATGCATTCAATCCAGCTGTTATGAAGGAAGAAATTTGTGGGATGTATCTTGGTACGATCAAAGTGATGTCGATGCACCACAGGTCTTATAAGCGAGTTGACGACAATGCTGAAAGCAACAACACATCGGATGTGGAGGAGAACGTTGCTGAAAGAGTAAGACCACTTCTTCAGTAGTAGTAAGTAGTAGTAAGACAATGAGAGCATTGTGTTTTTTAGATGCAAGAAATGGAATGGATGTCTTTTGATGACATCGAATATGACAACATAAAAGATGTACCTGTTGTAAAAGATCCCAAGGTCACAAATCCTTTATTTGGCCCCACAACGGTGAATGTTGATAATTCATGTTATAGTGAAGGCAATAGTGAATGACATTTTAATTTTGTATTGCTGATATTTTCAGTTCTCGAAGCATATGATCTACATCTTGAATATTTGTTTCTTGTCTCTGGTCTTACCCAAAAGTACCAAAAATGTCAACAACAAAAAAATAAAAATAAATGGTCCTGTGATATTATTCTCTCACATTAGAACACTAGATTGAGTGATTATATGTAGGTAATCGGTGCTATGAAACATGAGCAGATAACGGAAACATTGGCAGGGGGGTCTTAAGACTCAAAATGTTACGCAACAAGGGGGTGGGTGGTACTAGAGTTTTAATGATGTGTTACAAGGAGGGGGGCTCAAAATGGGCCAATTTCGGTATTATGTAATTTTTCAATGGCCTCTTATGCGAACAAATATTATTTCTGTGGTCCTTTACTTTTATTAAAAGAGACATTGAAACAGTCTTTTAGAAACATTACATCAGCATTATTTCTATAATTTCTATAATGTAGCAAATTAAACCTTGCTTTTACAGGCCTGGCTTGTGCGCTCAATCCTAGTAAGGTTAGTCTTAAATTAAAAGTACAATAATTATACTGAGATAACTTTTAGCAGTGATTATCCAAAAACCAAAGCTTCTGCTGACATAGCTAGCTATCTTAGGAGCTTAACATGCAGTCAATTTTGTTAAAGTAAATACAGTGTTGTGGGTGGGGAAAAGGGTCGTGTTTCCCACCTGTTTTAGGCCCTATTATAGTTAAGAGTTCATCAAAAGTAGTTACGTTGTATTATAAGCAGCGAAATAGCACTTTATAAACCTTCCTGATTTCTTTGTAGTGTCTAGGAAATGGTTATGGCATTAATTATTTGGAATGTGTAAAATTTTATGCTTTAAATTGCATGGTTTCAGCACTCTAGGATATTTTCCGAAAGGTGTAGTATAGTGCACGTGTTTGTCTATTGTTTAGCTAATGCAAGTATAATTATGCTGTATTATTTGCTTGGATGATCGAGTAGGTCATGTTATGTTGAATTCGCCATAGACCATGTGTTTATATTTCACTTCTTTGATCTAAAATCGTGAACATAGTAAATGGCAACGAGTGAGAAAATCTAATGGAGGATAACGCAAATAATTGAAGGTGCAGCCTACTGCAGTTTCCATTTTTTAAATGTCTCAGCCCGTTTCTATTCAACATACCTCAGTTTAATCTAGATGTTGAAGTGAGCGGAAGTTTAGCAACAATATGGATAGTAGATTTTGAAATGTTTATTCTTGCGAGTGGCATCACAGATACTCGACAATAAACAGCATTGCTATTGTATTAAGCTGGCCCTTGAGTCCAAGAAATTATTAAACAATTACCCGACACAGTTATCGATGATAATTATAAAGGCTTAATTGCAAGCATATTTTGAACCTCAGCAGAATAGATGATTTGAGGTCAATTTTGTAAAGCCACTCAGAAGTTTAATGAAACTCTGGATCAATTTCATATCAGATTACAAACATTAGCAGAAACATGCAAATTTCATGATGTAGCATTTGAAATCAAAGAACAGATAATTATTGGGGGGTTATCATCAAAAACTCGAAAGCAAGTGCTAAGGGAACCTAATTATAATTTATCAGTGATGCTATTGGAAGGAAGATGAGATGAATAGAGTTAACTGCAAGTGAGAGAGATTGAATTGACAGAACACATTGGAATCTCTGTACAAACTAACAAGTTACAGACAAAAGTATGGGTCATACCCTCAGATGTTTTAGTTGCAGAGGAGCATTTCCACATGAGGCTGTCTGTCCTACAAAAGGAGATCTTGCAGAAAATGTTACGAAAAGAATCATTTTGCGGTCATTTGTCGAAACAATGTAGGAAAACTGAGAGAACCACACTAGAGAAAATGTTGCATTCATTAAAGCAAGAGAGCAAATCCAGTTGTGAAGATGAATATTTGTATGGAATTAATAGCACAAATTCTAAAAGTCATACACAAAGTCCAAAAGCTGGTGTTTGCATTGATGGTTATAAGTTAACAATGCTATTAGATTCTGGAGCCTCTATCAACGTCATGGATAAATCAATCCATTCCAAAATAGCAAATAACGCATTACAAAAGACGGATTTAAAAGCTTTTGCTTATGATAGTGATAAACCAGTGGCTTTAGTTGGGAAATTGGAAGTGGTTGTTGAATCTAAAGACCTTTTTACCATAGCAACATTGCATGTAGCGAACAGCAATCACAGTTTCCTTTTTTGGTTGGCAAGGTTTGCTACATGTTTCGTATAAATAAGTTGCCATATACATATACTTTCCTTTCTGATGTTTCATACTCTAAAGAGTGTCAGACGAAAAAAGCTTTTAAGTATCATTTTAGTGCAATGCCGCAAATTTTCAAGGCAAATTGCTGTTGTCTGTTGCGCTCTTCCATTTGTATTCATTTGGCAGCAAGTTTATGCTTATTACAGACCATAAACCACTAGAGGTTATTTATGGCAATAGAAATTCGAAGCCCTTTGCATGGATAGAAGGCTGCTTTCTACACATACAGCCATAAGCATTTGATGTTATATACAAATCTGGTGCAGAAAATCATGCACACTATTTATCAAGACATCCGAACCCGAAAAGGTTTAAAAGACAAGAACAAGACACTGAAGAATATATCAAATTTATTACACGTCATAGTGTGCCAAAAGCCATAACACTGGACGACATAGTCACACCAAATAATGAAGACCGAGCTCTTCAAGGACTTCGAGCAGCTATATGTTCAAACATATGGACTGCTGACGTAATAAAACCTTACTATCTATTAAAGGATGAACTAACAATGAGTGAGAGAGGAATATATCTGAGACAATGAAGAATTGTAATGTCCAAAGTCTTGCAAATGAAAGCCGTACAAGTAGCATATAAAAGCCATCGAGGGTTAGCAAAAAAAGGCCATTAACAATATTTTTGTGGTACAAAACTTGAAAATCGCTTTGAAAATTTGCGTCTGACACTCTTCAGAGAATGAACTTGCTATTCATTTACAAAGATTGTGTACCTACCAAAAAGCCCAGTAGTATGTGAATTTCTGTGCCGATGTGAAACTTGGTATGTAGGTCACACCTCTCAAAGAAAAAGTGACAGGATCAAGCTGTTCCAGCCTCTGTACGCCAAGCATCAATTCCTACTAAAGAATAGCCATGTCTCGCCTACAAAGCGAAAATGACTGCCAAAACATGCGATTCTGCCATTGGCAAATATTTCCTAGAAAATTCAGAATGCGCCCAAATATATAAGGACGAGAATTTTCGGATAATTGGCGGAGCTAGATCGTCCTTTCATCTAAGTGTATTGGAGTCTGTCCACATTAAAACAAGAAAACCAGTACTCTGTAGGCAGAAAGAGTCTTTTAGGCAGAAAGAGTTTTTTACTTGGAATCTACCAATAATGTTTTGTTTCTTCATTTTCTCTTTCTTTGTTTCCTTTCTTGTATACGATTGGCAAGTTTTTACGTCTATGTTTCGTATAAATAGGTTGCAAAATACATATACTTTCCTTTCTGATGGCTCACACTTTGAAGAGTATCAGACAAAAAGCTTTTAAGTACGTTTTTAGTGCAATGTCGTAAATTTTCAAGGCGATTTACAAAGTCATTACTAAGAGGGAAAGTCCGGTTTCCAGAACTTGATACTTAAGTCGAACAAATATGAAAGAAATGCCTAGCATGTCAGGTAGCTGGAAATCCAGCCCCACCAGTACCATTAAAGCTTTCAGAAATGCCATCAGGTCCTTGGCAGGTTCTACATATCGACTTTTTTGTGGACCATTAAGGAGAACTATTATTAGTTGACATAGATCAATATTCAAAATACCTCAAGTTGAGGTTGTTTAATCAGCATAGACATCTTCCGGTATTGCAAAGTTAGATGCAATATTTGCAAGACATGGAATTCCGGTTGTCATACGGTCAGACAATGGTTCACCATTTCAAAGTGATGATTTTGATTGATATTGTAAAGCTCCTGGAATCAAGCATATACCAGTTACACCAATTTGGCCTCAAGTCAATGGAGAAATTGAAAAATTCAACCAACTGTTTCAAGAAGTGTATTTAAACCTTTGTGTTGGAAGGAAAAGTTTGGACACAGGAAATCAACAGGTTCTTGCTACAATATCGAATGACGCCACGTTGTATGACCAAGGTAGCACCCTGTGATTTGCCGTTTTACTGACAAATTAGTGAAAAAGTACCTTCTATAGAAAGAAAAAACTATTAAAAACTATTATGGGACTGTAATGCTCTCGAACATGGCTAAAGGACCGTAGCTAAAGGACCTATTCATCAAAAAGGGGAAGTATTGTAATATATTGCACGTTTTTATCTATTGTTTAGCTAATGCAAGTATAATCATGGCGTGTTGTTTGCTTGTATAATTGAATCGGTCATGTCATGTTGAATTTGCAATAGGCTGTGTGTTTATAACTCACTTCTTCGATTTAAAATCGTTGACATAATAAAAGGGAGAAACACTATCTGATATCACATTGGCAACATCACCTTTGGCAATTATTTGACTCCACTTTGATAAATTCTATAACTAATAACATGCAAAATATCCTTTGAATGCTCTACTGATAACAATGAATAAGCTTAAAGAAATTATGATTATTCTCATCCTATAGTAATATACCGGGCCAGGCCAAGTTTTTGTTTTGCTCTGATCCTGAAGCCATATTGCTCTTCTCATGCGACAAAAATGGCTGTAAACCTATTCTAGTAGTTACTATTCAGAAATAAGATTAAAGTTAGCAAAAAATAAGTAGTTTGGTATTCAATACCTTGTCATCAAAGTGTTCAAAGTTAATGTAATATTTGCTTAATAGTCTTACCTTACGTTTACTTATCATTTTTTAATGTTATGTTTAGATTCGTTAAATTCTCTGTACTTCATAGATATCTTATGCATATCTTGCTCTATATATTTCCATAATTTTTAATAATTTTGCCAGAAACAAAGCTTACACTGTAAAGAACAGTCTTAGCAAGAAAGTGTTTGTTAATAGATGTTTTGAAGCAAAAAATAATAATAATAATGATTATTATTATTGCTATTATTATTACAGAAAGAAACAACGTTCAGCTGTTGTTACTCTACTAGACCTGAAAAATGCTTTTGGAAAAGTACATCACAACCTTATCAAAGAGGTTCTCAACCATAACATGTACCTTCTATAATACAACATCTAATTTCTAGTTTCTATAATGATTTTCAAACATCTGTCATAACCAATCAATTTGTCTACCCTGCTATCTCTATTAGTCGTGGTGTCCTCCAAGGGGATTGCCACTACTATTCAACATGTGTTTTAACACATTTATTCGATACATCAAACACGAAAAATATAAACAACAGCTTCTCTTTACCTGACGGAACTGATCGTTTGTTCAACCCTGTCCACTGTTTCTAATTTGCAGATGATGCAGCTGCTGTTACAACAGATGAACGTTAAAACCAACTTCTTCTAGATTGTTTTACCAAGTAGTGCCAATGGGCGAATATGATTATTCGAGTTGATAAATGTGTCACATTTGAAATCAAAAAAGTTTCCTCTCGCTCACTACAATTCCAACCCAAGCTGTGAATAAACAGAGAACTTGTGCCAGTTGTTACACCTGGTGCCTCTTTTAAATATCTGGTTCGCTATTTCAACTTGAAATGGACAAAGAAGAACCCGAATGCCAGATCCAATCATCTCTCTCTAACATGCTGGAAAAAATCGACTCTTTGCGCATTCTTTCTAAAAACAGACTTCTTCTTTGCCATCGTTATGTCCTCTCTAAGCTATCCTGGCATCTTACTGTTGCTAATCTATCCAAGACATGGGTAATTGAAAATCTTGTAGTTGGATACATCCGACAGTGGTTAGATCTCCTAATTTGTGCTATTCTCAGTGGCATTAGTCTTCCTTGTAATCAATTTGATTTAAGCTTCCGGCTTCCTTCTGTTAAATTTCAACAATGCCGAACTGGCCTGCATACTGTTTTGAAGAATGCATCAAATGATTCCATCAAATCTCTTTGGAAAAATACTAGCGTTGGTATGAATGTACAATATGATACATACCAAAATACAAAGCAAGTTCCGAAGGCAGTTTGCCAAAGTCATACAGAAAAGCTTCAAACCACGTTAACATCTCAAGGCTTCATCATTACTTTCCTCTCCAATCACTCCTTGAAATCTGTAAATTCTCTTTGGTCTTCTGCACAAAGTAAATTACCTGAAACATTTTTAACTTGACGGTCAGATACCTCAATAACACACTTGCCATTAAAAACAACTCACTTTGTGGAATCTCTCCCAAACGGCTGACTGTTCTTTTTGCTTTCAGCCAGAGTCTCTCCTCCATATTGTGACGGGCTGTAGAATGTATCTCAATGAAGGCCGTTACACATGGAGACATAACTCGGCACTTAACTTTATAGCATCATCCATGCAAAGTTAAAAAAATGTACTTTGTATGTTGACCTCCCAAACTATCTTTCCCCTTGCATTGTCACTAGTGATGAACTGCGTCCTGATATGCTCACAGCTGATAACACTCTCTGCATTGTGGAAGTCAGTATTGGTTTCAAAACAGCTATTGACAACAACGCCAAAAGAAAATCTGAAAAATATCGCTACCTCCCTGTAAACCTCTCTTCTAAATACTGCCAAGTTAAACGTATTAATCTGTCCATAAGTTCAATTGGAATCTTTGGGAAATCGTGTAACTCATTCATCCAGATGTGTAATGATTTAACTATTAGCAAACAGTATCTTAATTACATGGTAGTTAAAATAACTACTATAATCATCCGTACGACCTACTACATTTTTTGCATGCGCAACAAACCTTGGACTAACTCTGACCTCCTAGGTTACTAATTGTGTGTCGATTTTTTATATATCGACAAACATGTAATTAGGCCGGCCAAATACAAGTTACCTATTATCAGAGAGATTTGTATTTGTATATTTAGTTAAATATATACCAGAATGAATTTTAGAAAATTGTTATTATTATTATTACTATTATTATTATCATTATTTTCATAATTATTATTACGAAGTTAATTTTATCGGTCTTAGTATGAGTGCGATTGGAGGAATGTCTAATGGAAGTAAGTCATTTATGTTAATGTTGAAAAGGTTACAAGTTAAACATGTTGACTATTTGATAAAGAGAATAATTGGCTGTATTATGAGGACCTCATACTATATATTCTGTAGACGTGATAAGGAATGGATTAATCCTGAACTTTTAACTTGGTAATGATTGTAATGGAAGTCTGACTAATGTCATATATACTTCAAATATACCACTTGTGAGAGTATTTGTTTGTACTTGAGACAATAGAAGATGATAAATTGAAAGTTTGAAAAAGTCATTCTTCTTCTTTTTTTTTCTTCTTCTTCTTTTTGTTATTATTATTGTTGTTATTAATAGTCTTGAGAATACAAGTGACAAGAAAGTTAATAAAAGACGTCATAAAGTTTGGTTAAAATAGAAAGGCTTGCAGAACGTGAAAACTGAACAGAGAAGTGATAAGATTTCGAACTTAAGACAATTTTGCGTTTACGTTGAAGTGAGCCACTAAAGGATGAGCTAAGAAAGCCGTATTTCAGATCTCATTATACTGAGACAATACTAAATTGTATGTTTGTCTGGGATTATATTATGCCCTTTGAGAGCAATTGGTTACTTACATTAACATTTTCACCGGTTCTACATAATCTACGTGTAATTTTACAAGGTAACCCAGGTAAGGTCGTCGCCGTACCCAAATTTTCAGACTTTTGTCGGCTTTTTATGCATTTTCGTCGGTTCTTGTGACAGTTGACTTGATTTGTCGGCTTGTCAGCTCTTTTAAATCGCCAGCAACTGGTCTCAGCTTTTTCTTCCTATACAGCCAAAAGGAAGATCACTTGAGGTCAGCACATCACATTGACGATTATTCAAAAGAAATTGGTACCATCTCTGATTTCTTCAGCGATGATTTTTCGGGCAATACACATGTCATACAACTGAAGGTGAAGGCATTATTGCATGTTCTAACGGAAAAAGTTATCACTTTCCATGATGTATCTAATGTTCTGTAACAAAAAGATTTAAAACTCGAGATCAACCAAGACGACGTTCAAAATTCTCAATCACAACATTCAGCAACCTAGACTTCTTTCTCAACCGAAAACATGACACCGTAGATAATCAAGACTTGATTTACATTTCGCACGTTAGTACCTTTAGTTGACAATATTACATCACTCAACAATATTACAGTGTACTTATCACGCAATGGCAAACTGCTGATAAGTGAGGGGATAAAATTGAGCAAGTTGGTCATTGTTACGTCTGCAACATATTCAGAGTGCTTCTTTAGAGCAATAAAATGTTTTTACATATACCTGAGAACGAATATGACCCAAAACTGAAAAACGTCATGGTCCTTCATGTTCATGAAGAAAAGACTGACAGACTGTCACTAGTTGAAATAGCTAACGATTGAGAGAGATATTCTGAGTATTGATCCACTACATTTGGTGAGTTTTCAGACGTTGATCGTCAGTGCAATTTAGTCTCTGTAAAATCATAAGGAGTGAAAGTTAGGCAGAAGTAACTTTTTTTATGTTCATATGTTTAACGAATGCTTTATTTTGATGATCACATTGCATATTAGCATTGTGTTTGATAATTGCTTATTTTATTTCCATTCTTAAGGTTCTGTGTTGGATTTCCAATGTCAGTTAATGTTAGAAAAGAGAAACCACATTAAAAATATTTTCAGCTGTGGACTTACGCAAAATGTGTATATAGGACCCTAAAGTTTCTTTTGACTCACTAGACTCTCGTCGGTAAAGGTAGCTTTGCTCACCGCACCAAGAAAAATATCCTTTCGCCTCCCCTGCCCAGCTGACGTAGTTAGAAGAGCGAACACTCCAGTAATTCATGGCCAACATCCTTTCATAATTGTGTGTCATTTAAAAGTTATATGAAGACTAATGAAGTGCTAATGGAAAAATTGGATATAATAGAAACTAGTAAGGAAATATGCATACCCCAAAAGAATGCAAAAATCTGTTAGAGAGAATACGGCTTATGTCTTATAGAGTGAAGGAAAAGGCTTAATCTATTATCGCTGTTAAACTTAGTCAGATGAATCGTGCAGATCACTAAGACGTTGCACCTCCAATAAACACTACACAAGTTCTACTCTTAAGTTACTGAAAATTAAACAAAGGACATCCTTAAAATACCACGCGTTATGAACCCGTACAGCACGACTGAGTTAATCAAAGCACACACTATATGTATTATAGTTACAGCCTCGTTATCACACTAAACGCATAATCATAATATAAAAGAAAGATGCCGATGATTGGCGTAAAACAGATATTTCAACACTCTCACTCACCAATTATCAAGTTACAATCTGATAATGTCTACTTAATTACTAAAAGGGTAAACATTAAGAAGTCTTTCAAATGTTTCCTTAGGTAATGCCTTCGTTAGTATATCGGCAATCATATCCTTAGTTGTACAATTAACAAGCAAATGTAGTGATTCTTTATGTCTATGTGTATGATCTTCCATGGAACTTAGGGTTCCTTGATAACGAGATACATATTTGGTTTTGTTCATGTATTACCGTAGCATTCTGTTGTCAAAACCCTAGATTTGCTAGTAGATTCCTAAGCCAAATGGCCTCTTGCACAGCAGTACTTGCAGTAACATACTCTGTTTCAGTAGTCAAATGAGCAATAGTACATTGTTTCTTATTAACCCAAGAAACAGAACTATTTCCAATCATAAAAAAATAACCAGAGTGAGACTTTCTGTCAGAACAAGCTCACCAATCGGCATTGACATAGCCTTTCAGTTGGATCTTTCTGTTGCTACCTCTCAAAAATCAAACTGTAATCTAAAGTACATTTTATATAACGAAAAATACGCTTGATAGCCTGTCAGTGATTACTATCTGGGTTTACTGCAAATCGCAAAGCAGTACTTAATGCTGCAGCTAGATCTGGCCTTGTTGCACAAATTGCATATGTTATGCTACCTACTGCTGCTTGATAGTCAGTAATACGTACTGACTCTCCTTCATTATTCATAAGCTTCATTCCTTGCTTCATTGGAGTACTAACTGCTTTACAGTCTTCCATTCCAAACTTCTTTAAAACGTTTTTAAATAGACATTTTGAGAAAGCCTGGAATAGGATCTCTTCTGTCACGACCGACTTTTATTTCTAAACAAAACTTTGCCTCGCCGTGATAATTCATTTTGAATCTATCCATAAGTATCTTTTTCTCACCTTCAAGAAACTACAAAGTGCTTGCAGCTAAGAGCAAATTGTCAACATGTTGTGCTAGTATGATAAAGTCTTCTCCCCCTGCTTTCACATAAACACAATCATCAGCATTACACTTACATTTTGTAAGAATTTGTCCATTGAATGAAGCCATGTTTTAACCCATAAATGCTTTTATACTATTCTTCAAGTTGCCCTGCCATTATCATATTTCAAATCATTGTTTGCTTTTACAAAGAATCCCTAATGAGCTACGGTTATAAAATCGAATAATATATACGACGTGCGTTTCTCCAGGAAAAGAGGGTGAGGGTGGAACGCTACGAATAGCCATTACCTAAAAGTCTCAAGGCTAAAAAGGTCATTTACATGCTGAGAATGAACAGAAGGAAATAGTTTAAAGCAATCCACACGACAGATGAAACCTGGAACTAATTAAAATAGTCCAATCATGCAGGCAGTGCGCACACAGCTAAGAGACAGGCGGAGGATTAACAGGGACGATATGCTGTCTCTTGGAGTACATTTTTCCAACATCATCGCCCAAAATAAAGTGTGTATCTGTTTAACACAAAATATCCCTCAAGCCAGCGTCGATGCTTCTCAGCTGAGTGCTTTAAGGCTGAAATACAAGGTCCCATTCTACGTTTGTTTTCACCTTAAGAATGAAGAAAATAATGACGCTAAGCTATTTACATGCATCCTTTGTAAAAGCATCTCTATGCCCTTTTGTTCTTTCGCCATGAGTAGGCCAGCGAGGAAAGTTGTTACTAGCTGTTTAATTCTGACACTTATTGCCAAGCAAAAATATAAACAGTCTGGGAAAACCTTGGCTTCGGAGAAGAAGACAGGGTTTTAGTCCACTCTGTTGTAGTAAGAGAAGATGACAGACTTTGTTGATTATCTTCCCTCTCCTTGCTCAGATCCTAAAATTTTGCCAACCAAATATACAATATACAGTCAAAATGTGGCGGCCAACTAGAGTATAAGTTCTTCTGTTAGTTCTGTATCATATTAGATATTCTTAGTATATAAGTAGCAGCTTCCTTTTGCAGAAACTAAGAAAAATATGGCCATTTACCTGTCGAATTTCTGCGCCAGAACGAGACGAATTTCTCTGTCTGTTGTCTTCGACATTTCAAAATTTAATTTTTAGTTGGTAATCTACTAGTTTTAGTTTTAAATTTTCATCCCTTAGTGAAGATGGACGTTAAAAAGGACAGTGTATTTCAGCCTTTAGATTGAAAAAATGCGTGTAATTGAATACAATGTTTAACGTTGACCAAAAATGTGAAAATAAAAGGATAGCTAATTCGACATTTTATCTTACGTGCTATCGATGAAGAAGTTAAAATTTCAATCCCAGTTTCAAACTCAAGCCAAAACCACTACTCAATATGACCAGGTCTTAAAAAGTAATGCAATTGGAAAACGGCCTATGTCTGCTAAGTTATCTCATTGATAGGATTCTGAAAATGTATCATGCTCAATCTTTTCTCTAGTTTTCTAGTTTAAGAAGAGAATTATGGCTATTTTTGACAACAAACAAGTAGCAGAAGGTATCTTTTTAAGGACATAAAAATTAAATCCAATTGATGACGGGAGATCTAAAAACTTTGAGGTGTAACCAAAAGTAAATTAACAGGTCGGCTACATTAAGAGATGATCACAATGCAAAGTTCTCTTTGTCCTTTATAAATGGCAATTTTACGTTACGTCCCCCCAAAGTGTCCTTAAGCACTGAAAGGTTACTGTCCACAAATAGAATTTGAACTTTAGCAAAAGACAGCTCGTCATTTCATAACCGTGCCTTGTACACTGTGGTTGTCTAGCCTTTCAAGCCTGATCCTTGTGAGGTAAGTAATATGCAATTAAATTAGTTTTGTCTGAGGTTAATGTTCATTTTTTCCCTACTTTTCCGTCATACATCTATATTTTGCTGTCCTTCCATCTATGATCCACTTTTAAATAAAATATAATGCACTGACGTAGTTACAAAGGAAGCAGTGTGCAACATCCGTGTAACAAATCTCAATCTAATGGAGTCAAAGAGAAACAATTTGTAGGGGTCAACAAATAAGTGTTGCCTTACATTTCACATCAAAAATAGCAATCACGCTGTTCTCAACACCACATATCATCAGCAAAAACCACTGGATCTTATAGTTCGCAATGGCGCACTTCTGAAGTCGTCTTACAACCAGTCGAATCCAATTAATATCCAATGTTTGGTTTTTAAATTGCATATCAAAGTATTTCTATGTTTGGCTATTGAATTGCAAATCCAAGTATTTCTGAAATGATTCTAACAGTAATCAAATGTTTGAATCTTACGTTCTCTAAAATACCTCTCCCAAATAAAATAAAACCTTTAGCAAATTTCTGATCTTAAAAATTTAGTCAATAAAAGGAATACGTTTCCTACAGTAATAAGCATTTACTACAAGGAGCAAAAGATCACAATGATGGAAGCTTTCTTTCTGGATCTGAGCTTATCGACAATGGAACCGTGAGCGAAATTATGTCAATTCTGACTGCAGTCGGGATTATGAACGAACGCTAATGGCTGGTTATGTACTAGTTACAAGATAATCAGAAAAGGAATTATATAATAAGACTTAACTGCCACACATGGCTTATTGCGTTTTGTTCCCATTATGTTCCCATTTTGTTTCCATTTCAATCCCATTTTGTTTCCATTTTTTCCCATTGTTTTTCCATTTTTTCCCCTTTTTTTCCCATTTTGTTTCCACTTTGTTTCCATTTTAATCCCATCTTGTTTCCATTTTGTCCTATTTTGTTTCCATTGTTCCCATTGTGTTTCCCTTTTTTTCCCATTGTGTTTCCTTTTTTTCCCCATTTTGTTTCCATTTTGCTCCCACTTTGAATCCATTTTGTTTTCATTTTGTTCCCATCTTGTAGTTTTCTCTGCTGGTTTGATGCTGGTTACGTTTTGTTTGTTTGTTTGTTTTTCTTAATAATACAGAAATCCCTTGTAGTTTACAATCATGTTTATGAATTAGAATTAAATGTCAGCTATTCTACCTTGCATGACGTCATCATAACACCGTCATTTCGCAACACAATCATGGTGATCACAAAATACTAAGAATGACTAGTCTGCCAAATGATGTAAGAATAATCTTGTATTCCCTGATAATTATATCAAGACTATTCTGTCTACTTTTATCTGGAATTAGCACAAAGGGGAAGAAAAAATTGCCTTGTAGGCACAAAACACATATCCCTTGTACGTTTATAAGCCAATTGACAGACACCAAATAACACGAGTGGACGACGGAGGATGAACGACTAATAGTCTTTCGACCTTTACTTATAGAGCTGTTGACCTCAGTGGAAAAGGCGTCAGGTCACAAGGCCTAGGTTCGAATCTTCAGGGGTCGTAAATATAATTTACTTCTGCTCATTACACAAGATTACCATTTCTTCTTGTGAATATATCATGACAACATGGTACATGGATTTGAAATATCCTAGATTTTCTTACGGATATCAGCAAGCACATGTACATTCAAAAGAGTACAATTATTATAATTAACGTTAGCAATATCTTTCAAATTACTGAAATCACCACAAACTTACAATAACTAGTGAACAAAAATATCAATGTTATTCTAGTAACTATTTTACACCCTAAAAACAAGGTACAGAAAGTCAAATACATTACATCGACTACTGTATATATTTACACTTCTCAAAACGCGTCATAAATGTTGCTGACAACACGACAGCATTAGGACAGCGCGTACAAAAAGTACAAAGGCGGATCAAATACTATGAACTTTATAAACTACACATTTACAACTGAGATACATTGGTTTCAGATAAACAGCATATACACCTAAGCTCTCTCTTGTCGTTTCAAGACAGTCGTGAAAACTTTAAGGGGTGGGGGGGAGAAGCGTGGAGACGACGTAGGTACATGGCTCATTAGATTCGTTTAATAGCGACGACTATTACATAATTCGTTGGCACGCGGATATTACAGGAGTTTTGTGTTCAAATCCTTATCAGACACAAAGATTTTGGATCGTTAGATCAGGGTAAGAATCAGAAATCGGGGTCAGATTTAGTAGTCCACGTGCATGGTTTACTTATTGGCTCTTACAAAACATGCATAAATTTCCAGAACAGTACATACTGCCAAGACTATCGGCTCATAAATCAGTTCTCGTCTCAGTTAAGCTCATTATACTTGAACTCGGGAACCTTGAGTCGACATTTTCAGTTCTTACACCCACACTGACATTTACACCATCATACCATACTTTCCAAATGGACCTACCAATTGTGTACATCAAGTGGAATAGTTTCTAAACAACCAATACGAGAGACTTCAGAGGTCAGGCATGGTGAATTTCTTGTTACTTAAATGCCCATTCAGTTCATTTAGCCTCTCGAATAAACATTTGGAATACAAATACTAAATGTTTAAAGAATACAACTTTTACGGTAGATTTTCACTGTGCTTGTTTTACCTTTACTACCTCCAAACACGAGTTACTAACTCAATATATGTTGTATATATACGTATCTATACAGTAAACAAAGGGTACTGCTTTGTCTGAGAGTAAGTTGATGTCTAGTAGGTTTGTCGACTTTTTACAAGCAAAAGGTTGCGTGTTTGTGTCTCTGTCACCATATAAAGAAGACCATAAGTAGGAAAGGGTAATGGGAGGCCACTGCCTCAAAAGAGTTCATTTCCTGGTACATTTCCAAATCCCGCCATCGTAATCCACTACTATGTATGCTACTAATGAAAAAAGACGTAAATAAGGCTGGCGAATGACACTTATCCCTAAAACTACTCATTTTATAAGAGAGCATTTTACTTACATGAAAATTAGTCAAATTAAATAGCAGTTTTACTACTCCACTGTTTTGGCTATTAAATTTCTAAATAAACCCGTGACTGCCCGATATAACATACAAATAAACCAACAATAATGTCCCATAAAGGGTAATTATCTTTCCAGATATACTCAGTTTGAAGCAACGCTTACAAGCATGATGTTTCTACTGTACAACTTGCATTTAAGAATTTCTAACCGAATGAATGCCTTACAATTGGCATACCTATAATTTTACAACTGTGCAACTATATGTAAGGACATTATTTCTTCGGAAATCATTCTTCCATGTCAAATACATGAGAATTTTATGTTAAAGAAAGGAACAAATCTATCATGTCTTTGCATTCCATTGTTAAACACATTTCAAATGTTCGAAATGGAACTACAACCTGCTCTACAATTAGAGCTTGGTATTAATAAAGAAGCTGAGGCATCCATGAAATACTAGTTTTTTAACATAAATGATTTTTCAGGGGCGCTTAACTTGGTGGTATTGAAGAAGACGAACCAATAGGACCAAGAGGTAACTGCTTTTGCCTGTTGAAGGAGAAAATAAAATAACATCTAAAAGCAAAATAAGATACTCTCTTTCGCTCTTCATACATCTAAACCTTCGCAGTTTTACGTTAGTGCTCAAGAAAAACACAGGCAACTCGTCTAATAACTGGCCTATTTCTACTTAAATAAATTCTAAATTGCGAGTCGATTAAGGGACAAACAACTTTCAAAAAGTCACATCAAGAAAGCTTTGGTGTATTAATTTGACTGTCGCTAACATGCTCTTCATTCTCAGGTCTCTTCCGGAATACATCATTTCTAAATATTTTGTGGACATAATGAAATTGGGAATTCACTGAGTGAATCAGACTAAAGAAGAACAGTAAACTCCCATAAACGAAACAAAAAGCAGTTAGTACTTTAATAGCAATGCTCAAGTTTTGGTCGACATTTTAAATGGACTTTGCAAATGAAGAGAAACCTTTTCTCAAAGTATAATTGTATTTTGATACGCCATTTCAACATACCCAACATTTGAAGCCACTCCATAGTAACCACATTCTACAAGAACACTTTCAATCATGCTCTATAGACAAAAATACAAAAAATGAGGTTATGAGTACAAATGCATAGAAAGATATACATTAGATCAACAAAATGGTGGAAAGAATAACACACTACTAAAAGATCAATAAAGATAAACTGAAGGACACCCTTACGTAAGGCATATCTAACACGTACTAACACTAATATGCTACCACCTTGGGCCTTACACATTGCAACAACTAAAAATGGCAAAGAGGGGAATGCATAAGACACTGGATACATAACATGAAGGTAGTCGATATAGATTAATAGATTAGTTTCTATGGATGAACGTAGATCATATAGATTAATGGATTATTTCTTATGGATGAAGGCGGTTCATGTAGATTAATGGATTAGTTCTTAAGGATGAAGGAAGTTGATATAGATTAATGGATTAGTTCTTATGGATGAACGCAGCTCATATAGATTAATGGATTACGTCTTATGGATGAAGGCGGTTCATGTAGATTAATGGATTAGTTCTTAT